>LUGF01025860.1:436643-447746 GCA_001625245.1 Calycopis cecrops
CCGAAAGCGTGCCCGTGTTCCCGTCATAGGGTGCAAGGAGAAAATACAGTGGGGGTTTGGCCAACCCAGTTGCTACCCCGGGCGGCTGGGTATCCATGAGAACTACCCACTATAAAAAAAATCAACTTACAACTTTGCAGTTTTTATGACTACCGACGCCCATTCACATAGGCGTGTAGAGGTTTAGCCGGTATTGCACTAAGTATCGAGTGCGACACAGGCCTAGAGGCGACTCAGGCTCCTAGTTATCATAGGTGAATGTTCCCTGCCTCAAAAAACAGGGCAAATACTAAGATAAATGTTTATGAATAATTTCTTGACGGAATGCTTTCACAGATGCTTATCAAGTATCAAGTAGGTATCTATTCGACGTAACCAGTAACCATCATAATATGTTTGCTTGCACCGAAAATTACGAAACCGAAGTTTGTACTTTATTTGCCAGTTTCAAGTTCAAGTTCAGTTTAAGCACTAATTGCCTAAACTTGATAAGACGAGGGGGAGAACCGACCTTTAAAACCAGTCCTTGCTATTGTTTGAGTAGAAAAAGCAGTAATGGCTGAATTAGGATAAGTTACCAACTTGTATTGTAAGCTGAGTACCCGGGTTGGACCCTGACTCTGAAAACCTATTTTATAGTCGCCATATGAAGTCGTTTCGCCCAAAAAGTTTGCCCAAATTGGGCGAAACGCCACTTTCAATATTTTAGACTGTTACTAAGTGTCGTTTCGCCCAAATTTTATTTGACAGTTCACACAAAGAAAAATACAGTCATGTTCATAATATATTAAATTTATCATCATCAGCCGGAGGACGTCCTGGTACCCCCGAGTACGTTTACCAGAAACATATAAGTTACGAGAAGGTGTACCTATAGTACAAATTATGGGTTACAAGCAACTCCTCATGATCTCTGCGCTCCTGGTACCGCCGAGTACGTTTACCAGAAACACATAAGTTACGAGAAGGTGTACCTATAGTCAAAGTACGGGTTTACAAGCAACTCCTCATGATCTCTGCGCTCCTGGTACCTGGTACTCTTTTTTTACGGAGGCACTCTGTACTCGATTGTACGTAAATCTTGTATGTGTTAAGAATACAATACAATTTGGGCGAAACGACACCTAGTTACAGTCTAAAATATTGAAAGTGGCGTTTCGCCCAATTTGGGCAAACTTTTTGGGCGAAACGACTACTAACCCGAATTTGGCTCAGCCAATTTTGTTTGTCAGAACATCGTGTGGTTTACAAATTGCTCATTAATTCAAACCGCAATCAATCTATGGCTGAATAATTTCTACAAAAACGTCAAAGATTAACAATGAGGAAATCTTCGGTCCCTTAGCGTCCAAGACTATTGGTATTAGTGTTAGTATCAGTATAGACTAGTTGTGGTGACACTAGGACAGTATCATTCGTATTTTTAGTAGGTATATTAAGCTTATTCCTACGTAGATAGTTGTTTATAGATGTATAAAATATCATCCAAATTCGTTTAGTAGTTTTTGCATCAAAGAATGACAAACATACAACCTTTGACACTTATAATATTAGTAAGATATAGGCTTTATAAGCAAATACATAATTCATAACATTTTTATATATTAAATGAAGCTCTTCAGTTTTTTTTTCTTTTTTTTTTATTTATGATATAGGAGGGCAAACGAGCAGCCGGAGCCATTTTCATGACTACCGACGCCCACAAACATCCGCACAGAGGCCATACAGATGCGCCGCCCTCCTTTCTCCTCCCACCTCCATGGGCCACCGGCTACTTACACACCGCACGAAACGCGACAGCACAGCTGTCACTTTACGCCAGTCTCGTGTAAGCGAGAGGTACCTCGCCGGTCGTGCCGGCCAAATTCGGCTGCATGCAAGCATGCAGTGTGGCACTACCTCTTACCAAGTTTATCAGTTTACGCGAATGCGAACTTCATTTAATTGTAATAAAACTAATGCGGTTTATTTAAGTACTAGCTGTGCCACGCGGTTTCAACCGCGAAATCCATACAAACTTTAAACCCCAATTTCAACCCTTTAGGGGTTGAATTTCTAAAAATCCTTTCTTAGCGGATGCCTGCGTCGTAACATCTACCTGGATGCCAAATTTCAGCTTGATCCGTCCAGTGGTTTAGGCTGTGCGTTGATAGCTGGCTATGTCACGTTTGAGTTTTATATATATAGATTTTCAATCCTGAAGCTTCTGTAACGTAAAATACTTAAATAAACCGCGATAAAATCCGTTAATACAGTTTCATTACAATTAGGTATATGAAGTAATATTCTGAATGTCCTTGACACGTGACATTGTACAGAGAGGATTACGCCAGTTCGCCCTCCCGCATAATGGATGGCCACGGACGTATGTTAATAGGATCTCTAACTAAATCTACATATATAGAGCGTGTAAACGTGCATGTGTCATTACGAATGACTAAACCAAACGACAAAATCCACGTCAGATGGTTATTAGATGCCATAAAATGCATAACGTGGAATTAAAGTCGATTAAATGTTAATTGTATGGTGTTTCTTAGGAATTGCATTTGTATTATCTGTTCTTCCGTAAGGCAGAATATGTCCAGTGGTGGTAATTCCTTCCCTAAAGATCGCTACAAGTCACGCCCACAAGCCGCTTGTCAGCCGCTGCCAGCGGGTTTTTTATGACTACAAACACTGGATTAGAAATTACACATATGCCTTCTCTTCTTTCCTCCACCCGGCCATGGGTCATCGATAGGTACTTATACGTCGCACGAAAAAGTACAACTTTAGGCCACTTCTGGCATTACTTCCTACAAAGTGGCGTATCGCGCTTTGTCAAATCTTCAGGAGGTGGGCGGACTTTGAGCAATCCGTTTTATTAATAATAATAAAACCAGTTTTCTATTTCTTTCTGCATCATCGTCGTCATACATCGAGGTCATCTCACCATTTCCTCTTTGGTATGCCGCGTCATGTCTTTGAGTGTGGGTCTGATACTTACAAGTGGGAAGATGATCTGCGAGTAGGGTCGGTTCAGGACGGATGTGAATAGTAGCAGCTCTATCGTAATGCCATATATTGTAAGAGGCCTATATCTAAATGCCTATGGCGATTATAAAGTTAAATACGACCTGCATTGCTTCTTGTACAATCAATGTAGATCGTCCGAACTGAGGAGGACGGGTTTACAAGAAACCGTATTTAGAGATTTATTCTATGCAGCTATAATAATGATAATGTCCTCCTAGCCGATTTCGGCTACTGCGGCCGTCTCTATAGAGACGAGCCAGATGCGCAGATACATATTATAGTGCACAAGTGTGCGTGCAGACACAAGTGCACTTTCTATTCCCTCACTCTCATATTCCGATGGGACGGCAATCCGACACGACCGGTGAGCAATCAGGCGCAGGGCTGACGGCTTAGCGTGCTCTCCGAGGCACGGGGGTGTATCACCGCTAACTTCTTGACTCCGGACTGTTATTAGAAACTGAAAAATCCCAAAACCAATTATTTGGTCCGACCCGGGATTCGTACCCAGGACCTCACGTCTGTGGTTGAACACGCTTACCACAAAACCACGAGGCAGTCGAGTATGCAGCTATAGTGTTATTCAGGTCACCTTTATTCAATTGCAATGGATCGTTCTTAATTAAAACATTTGCTATGGTGACTTTTTAACGAGAGGTCGAAAGAAAAGGGTAGTTAGTACCGAACTATTCAGCCACACAATAGTTGATTTGGATCGTGACTCGATCAGATTAATTTAAACAGGAAAAAATCGATTCTGGTCTGGGCACATTCCGTCGAAGAAATTTGCACATCTCGTAGGTAAAGAACTTTCGCCTAATTGTGCTGATTGAGGCGTGGTTGAAGATATTATTCGAATGCTAACGGAGTGTGTTCGGGGCGCTAGGGTAACGCAACCTAGTTATAAGGGCACAATTAAGATTTCGCAAACATAGAGAAAAAAGACTTTGATGTGTTTCTCAGTTTTTGTTGAAAAAAAAAACACTAACATAATTATGTTTTTCGAAATTTGAAAAGCTTTTACACTTGACAGCAGTTTCAATATAATACATTAAAATATAATGGTGAACTAAAAGTTGACTCACAATAAGCTTTTTTCTTTTTTAAATAAAAATGTTGCCTTTTACTCTTTTGCTTTCTGTTAATTTATTGCTAAAAATACACAAATAAATGTCTGTTTCTGCCTATCAAGATAGGCCTTTTTTCCGGAGCCTAAAAATGTATATTTACTTTTTTTTTCCGAATAAATAAAATAAAATAAAAAAATACCTGATCTTGGCGCAGCCTTCATCCGATAAAGCTATAATATAAATATATATTTTAGTAAGAGGTAGTGCCACGCTGTATGCTTGCATGCAGCCGAATTGGGCCGGCACGACCGGGGAGGTACCTCTCGCTTACACGAGACCGGCGTGAAGTGACAGTTGTGCTGTCGCGTTTCGTGCGGTGTGTAAGTAGCCGGTGGCCCATGGAGGTGGGAGGAGAAAGGGGGGCAGCGCATCTGTATAGTCTCTATGCAGATGTCTATGGGCGTCGGTAGTCATGAAAATAGCTACAACTGCTCGTTTGCCCCCCTATACCATAAAAAAAATATATATAAAATATAAATATAAATATTTGTGAGAATTTGCATAGCCACCATTGCGTTGTTTTAAAAATCTCTGACCCATTTTTTTTTATTTAAATTGTTTATTTGCCCAGCAGTGGGACAACATAGGCTGAACAAAAAAAAAGTTTATTTGTAAGAACGGCATCATCGCTTAGCTATAAAAAAATATTCTCCTAGAATAAATGCTTTCTTTGTATTTCTTATATATTATATTGATATTCTACTCCATTACTGACCCACCACGCTATACAGCGCACACATCTGTGCCACCTCGTTTTACCCACGGCAAGTGAATCAACACTGAAACGAACCGTAAAACGGCCGAACATTTATTTACCCAAGTAAAATATTTTATGAATGAAAATCGAAATAATACACAAATAAATTGGAATCTGCGTGTCGAAGGTATTAACGATCGTACATCCCATGTTCTCACACATCACACGTCCAACCGTGAGAAAGAAAATCACAAAATTCAATTACTAACTGTTAAGCAATTATATCTGAATACCAATGACAGTTATGTAGCGGCCGGCGTCGGCAGGTGGGTTCGTGGGTTTCGGATAAAATACCGGGGCGTCGAAAATCCGATAATCGGTCGTCGGCATTTTTACTTTTCGGAAAAATAAAATCGATTTTCATACCGCACAGTGCACGCACGTGTCGGCTTAATGTCACAATTGTCGCTTCACTCGAATCGGAAACGTTGCGGCAACTGAAAATTTCAATGCATCATTTTCTTTCATTGAAAATTCAGACACGTTATTTTCTTTTAATTTGTCGAAATAAAATCATAAAATGCACAATTTTGGTTTAAATTAAAATATATCTCTTATTTTTCTTTTACGTTATTTCTGAAAGTGCAATTTTTACGCGCCGGAAAGCTCAGCGTTGACGGTCTCCCACCCTTTGGACTGATGACATGGTCAAAGTGGCGAGAAGTACGATGCAATTAGCTTAGGATGGTGACATGTGGCGCAATTTGGGGAATACCTATGTCCGATTGCACATCTACTGATTGCTGATGATGATAAAATGTAAAATATACAATAAAGGCGTGGGACAGTTCTGTTTCACTAAGCTCATATGTCACTTTTGGGTACCAAGGGATGGGTAAACACGCTATCACATGATATACGAGTAACATACATTTACTTTGGCTTGATTGATATTTTTGTCATGATTAAATTATATTTGGGACTAAAGCTTAGCTTACTAAATACTGGTTTGTATTTGGAAGTCATTCTGTGGTGGGATTTATTTCACCATGATGCTTCACATGCTAGTAAAAATAAAGAAAAGTAGGTATATATATATAATTTCCAATACAAAGCTTTAACGATATTAGAATGGCAGAATATCTGAATGTGGCGAGTCTAAATTTAGAAGGACAAAGAGCATTTGATTTTCATCACTTAACGGATTTGCGAGAATGCAAGAGTAATCCCTAATAGGATTGGACATATGCCCTAAGGGGATCAGGATGAGAACACACTCAAAGCCTTTCATTAGAATAATTAAAGAAATATCGATGTTGTGTTATTGTCCACTGATTGTTTTCTCTAAATAGCAATTCCATGAATTCTGTTTGAAAGTTTATAAAAATATAAAATATATACTAGTCGATCCGACAGCCGTTGTCTTGTCGTTATTGGAAATATTATGTTGTCATGGTAACGTGTATTGTTATGTGGCCGAATTGTCAATGATTTATTTTGGCCTACAATAGTGTATTTTTTAATTTTTTATTATACATATATTGATAAATTATAGCCTAAATGTTACCGAGCACTAATAGCTATAAAACGAAAAAAGTTTCATCAAAATCCGTGCAGTAGTTTTTGCGTGAAAGTCGCACAAGACACAGACAGAATGACGTCTTCTACAGTTTTGTTAGGTATAGTTTAGTATGTATAGATATAATTGGTTTATGTGCACACGTGTTTATGTGGTAGAATTTCTAGATATCTTTATAGCGTATATTATACAGAACGCATAATCATTTATAAGTCATACCACCCATGGATGTAGCTAAAAATATAAGAGCTGAAAAAGAGCTAAACTTAAATTATGTTTATTATACGGTACGTCGTGATCTTGTTTAAAATGTTTGTAATACAAATAGTGTTCGCTTCTGGAGTTTTGTGAGAATCTGTATTGAGGGGTGAGTGTATTGAGGGTACCTAATCAGGAGATCCAGGGCATCTACAAATTTTGGATTGTGAAAAACCAGCATTGGATCTTTAATGAAATCTGATCACGGAGTCCCAAAACGACGCAAAGCTTTAAGTTTAACTTCATTAAGCTTCGACCTACGCAAAGCTGTGGGAAGGAAGTGGAAAAGGAAAGCCGAAGATCGAAGCCAGTGGCGTACTATGGGAGAGGTCTTTGTCCAACAGTGGACTGCAATAGACTGATGATGATGCTGAAGGTTTGATACTTATTAACGACGAGGGCTAACTATTTATTCCTTCTGAATAACTTCCTATTTCAAATCTCCTTCACAAAAATGTCATTTATTTCGTATCCAATGCTCGTCGCTCGACAGTCCTGAATATACGAGATACAAGCTCATAATGTTTACTGGCGGGAACCATACGTCACTGCCGACGCTCAACTTCGCTGATGGCGGTATAAAGGATGTTTACGATGCATCACTATCCCATAATAGACTTGTCTCTTCGATATATTTTATGCCTCGCACATATCGTTACACCCGTTTTCAGTTTCGCTCGGATAAAATCAATGCGAAATTCTTTTCGGGATTTCGGGACTTTTCATGCAAATCCAGACTCAGTTAATGTGCTAAATTTTACTTAAATTGTTTCTTTAGTTTTAACATTAAAATATAATAACATTATGTAAAAAAATATATTATAATAGGTATATTATATAATAAATAATATATAAGGTATGAGAATAGGTTGTAAAGTAAGTTTCAACTTCATATTCCGATATTCTCATACCTAAGTAAGTTGTAAAGTATATCCTACTAATATTATAAATGTGAAAGTTTGTATGTTTGTTTATTTGTATTGTAATCCTTCACGCAAAAACTGCTGAACCGATTTTCATGAAATTTGGCACACACATCGAGAGTTACTTGGATTAACACACATAGTATAATTTCTGTAGGACGCCATGCGATGATTTTATATCTTCCACGGGATCGAAATTTACGCGGGTCAAGCGCGGGTCGCAGCTGGTATGTTTATAAGATGTTGTGTTGTGTTAGTAGCCGGTGGCCCATGGAGGTGAAAGGAGAAAGGAGGCAGAATCTGGCCTTTATGCGGGCGTGTGTAGGCATCAGTAGTCATAAAAATGGCTCCGAATTCTCGCTTGTCCCCATACCATAAAAAGGGTGAAAACGTGGGGCACTGCTTGTATTAAGTACTGGCATTATGCAGCTACTTTCAAAGATATAGTTAATTGAAATGATTTAGATGAATTATTTACACCCCTTAGACAACCAGTAGGCACTTCTGTAGAAAATGCTTATAGTAATATAAAAATAAAGCAGTACCTAATCTAATTATGAAACCTTAAAAATATGACCACAAAAAGAACAAAAAACGTCTGTCTTCCTTTATGAACAGTCTAGACGTTTGTTCAATTTTAAACGAACATGAATCGATGATGATGATTGCAACATCTTTACATGAAGCTATTTCAAAAATTTCATTAATACAAGTTATTGGCTACAAGTGTAAAGATGATTTTGTACAATAAAATCGTAAATTTGCCTAAAATTTAGCATTTAACGTAATCGATTTCGAACATGCACCATGTCACAGGTTTAACGAAAAGGTTAAGCAACGTCGGAAACGGAAATTGACACGGTTCTCATGTATGGATGAAGAATCAACTAACCAAAATTGCTTCCGAAAGGCGAGAGCTTTCGGAATTGCTGACTGTGACTAAACCATTCGCTTGGCGAAAATCCGCTGCTCAACTATTTGTCGAAGCCACTTGTCCGATACTGGTTCTCACGAGAAATAATCGGTATTCCCTCGGAGTGTCCACAAATACTTCGTCAAATGCAAAAGTCGTGCATAACTGGCGGGCGTCGAAAAAACTGGTAACACCCGACTGGCTCCGTTTTTATCCACTAAGCATGTTTGATGTTTTATTACGTCGAGAATCAATAGTTGTACATCATTGTATTGTAATGAAACTGATTTGTGAATTATAAGAAAATGTTTTTGCTTTTGTATGATAGTGACGAAATAGTAAATCGTTTTTTTTCGGTGTAAATGAAAGTTCAATGTAAGTTATAGCTTAGTTATAGCATGTTAATAAGTTAGCGATTAATACTTTTTTAAGTTTATATTTCCTTATATTACGTATGTCAGTTCTCTTTTAGACGATTGTAATATCTGGGGATGTTTTAGGTTGCAATCAGAGTAACAGAGTTAGAGAACAAGAGTTATTTATATGATCAAATAATTATAAAAATATGTGGAGATAAATTGAGAATGCCACCGTGAGGCATTCTCAATTTTTCTCTACAAATTTTCAATGCTATATCAATATGATTGGCTGAACAGTGCGATTGTTTTATTTATCAGTTTACAAATTCTGTTATTGAATATTGAGCTGCTTAGGCACCTAAAGCTTTTTAGGCTTTCAGCATAATCATAAAGTAATTATTTAGTCACTTCAGTGGATTTAAGCTTTCCAAAAACATCTAAATTCTTTAAAGCACACACTCTTAAAAATTTTATTGTTATGAAACGGATGGAAAATTAATAGGAGGGATTTCTTATTTAAAGGTCGTCTTAGCCGAATTTCCGCTGTCCATCTCTATGAGATCGAGACATCTGCGCCTTTTATGATATGATATCTTTACTTCATATTTTATTCTGAGTTATATAAAGCTTCTTTTGACGCACTTTCTTGGCAATAAGTAAATAATCATTTTTAATATCTTGTATATACAAGCAGTATTTATAAAAAGGCGTACAGCTTGTTTGCGACTTCTGAAAAAGAAACGAATGCATTGTATGTACTTGTAAAATATCTTTCTTAAAAAAATATTTCCAATTCGTGAAATGATCATTTCAAAGAAATAATAGGTTGATGCAGTAAAAACTCATATCACTGAACGATTTGAATATAAATGGAACGTTTAATTTAAAAATAACGGCCATTTTTTTTTCAACGGACATTCGTTCCATGTTTTTGTCTCATGTACAATTTTGTTATAATAGGAACGAGGGTGTCGACATGGTGTTTTGTTTGTTAATCGACAATGCGACTTTCCTATACCCCATAGCGCGGCCCTTTAACGAAAGCCTTGTCCACTCTTGTTTTGGAGGAATTATTACTCTGGTTTCCGAAGTCAGTGGGAACAATCATTGATCCCTGTCAGCATGGTGCGGACAATGATTTATATTTAGTATGTGAGTCATCGGTAGCCATTATTCGAGCGTATTGTCTTTGAAATTAATAGTTAGCACTCTCTGCGTGCGCAGTTGGATAGCTTTGCTTGTTTACAAACATTTTATTAACCTTTTATTTTTTACGACTTCTTTGGAAGTTGCATCTTTGTATTGTACATCAACTGTTTATTTCGTTGTATAATGGATTTTACAATGTGCAATCATTTTAACTCATATGGAATTTAACGTGTGTGACTCTCTTAAGATATGCTGTTATCGATAAATGGGTTAAATAATTATGTAGAACTCTGTATTTTACGGATACAACAACACATCTGATAGAACTTCTATATTTATTTGATAAAACCTGAGTACATATTTTAACCTCGCTCATAAAGCATAACATCTTATTCGAAAGGTACTTGATGGATTAGAAGCTAACTTGTCATAACTGCGGTGGCCCATGGAGGTGGGAGGAGAAAGGAGGGCAGTGCATCTATATAGCCTCTGTGCGGATGTTTATGGGCGTCGGTAGTCACCAAAATAGCTCCGATTGCTCCATTGCCCCCTATACCACAAAAAGAAAAAAGTTATTACTGATTGCAGAAATCCATGCTACATATGGCCCGCTATACGGGAGGTCTATGTCCAGCAGTGGACGTATTCCGGCTGATCATGACGATTATGATGCCACATTAGCGATTCTACGGTATTGGGCAGTTTGATACTTATTACGATTGTGACAAATCACGCGCAACAGGGAGAAAGGAGTGCAAATTTGTATAACCTCTATGCGGATGTCTATGGTCATCGGTAGATATAAAAAGCTCTATAAAAAGCACGGAACATATAAATCTACATACATAATATCCTCCTAGCCGATTTCGGCTACGGCGGCCGTCTCTATAGAGAACCAGATGCGCAGGACATATTATAGTGCACAAGTGTGCGCGCAGACACAAGTGCCCTCTCTATTCCCTCACTCTCATATTCCGATGGGACGGCAATCCGACACGACCGGTGAGAAATCAGGCGCAGGAGCGACGGCTTATCGTGCTCTCCGAGGCACGGGGGTGTATCACCGCTAACTTCCTG
>LUGF01025860.1:456054-476680 GCA_001625245.1 Calycopis cecrops
CCTGTTGACAGATTTGTGGCAGGTTATTGATAGCTTCCTCACATTATGTAAGATCTATACAATTTTGGCCTTTACAAATACTTATACAGGACAAGTGATTTAACTAGCTGTGGCTTCCTACCATAAAGTTAAACAAATCATTGTGGGCAACTAAAATACTTATATATTAATATCTAAGTTCCTCTACCTCCTAGGTAGCATAAATTCTGCATTGAAAACTTATCAAGTCGATGCTATTGGAAATACTTCTATTAACACATGAAAAGACTTCGCCGGCTCGTTTGCTCTTCTATGGCTAGATGATAGATAGATAGATAGAATAGATGTTATTTTTTAATTAGTGCAATAAGTGCTTTATAAAATACAGAAATTCATTCTACTTCAAAAGCGCATTAAAACAGTTGTAAAGTGTTTTGGTTGTGCTGTTTTACTGCAAATAACATAGAAATTGAATTTCCGACGAGCTTTGCGCTGCATTCACAAGTACATTTTCAGGCTTTAAAATTACGGAAGCATCTGTCTGGAAGGATACAATATGAACATTTATTTATACATTGTATTTGAGTACAAATACATTTCTTGTCATAATTTGTAGTAAATTATAGTGGTTTAGTTACAAAAAATCTCAATTTTAATTAATTGCCAAAGGTAATGTCTAAATGATGTTTTGATATTTTATAAACTGTATAATAAAAGAATGGCATCTGAAACGTCGGGCATGTAAAATAATGAAATAAACCGCGATAAAATCACTTAACGTTGTTTCATTGTAATGAGTAAGTTTCAGTAAGTGTTTAATTTGAGAACGTAGAGAAAAACTATCTAATTGATTATTATAAACTTTATCTTATTTCATAATACATTTTCCATAGAATTTAAGTCTCATCTTAAAACTCAAAATCATTACAATATTACGTACCCATTTCCAATAGCAAAACCACAGCAAGTAAAGCAGAATATTACAGCCGTTATAAGCACTGTTAATTACTCCGCCAATAACCACAATATCGTAGCTGTCTCAACTTTCTATGATTGATAACATTTTAAACTGATAAACTTTTATATAAAGTTTACAAAAGAAACCATTTTTCCACGGGTTGAATAACATCGCAACTTTTATAATCAAAATGAAGAATTAATTAATAAAATTTTAGCATCAAAAAAGGTTCTTCTCTCAAAATTAATTGCAATGATCATTCAATACCATCTGATATTAATTCTAATATTTGTTCTATGAAATGCATTACCGAGCATTTCGCAATGCTGAAAACTGTAAAACCTACTTCTTATTGTCTAGCAGTTCAATACTTTTCGTATTTTATTCGACTGTATCAGAAATAGGGTAATGTTTGTGGCAATGTTTTGTGGGCTTCTATCATTCCTAATACGGCTTGATAGAATTTGACCTATGATGAGATTTAAGTTTTTATTTAATCTATACATAATAAAACAGTAAAATCCGTGTGTGTGTACATTGAATATATTTACGAAAAACTAATTAGGGGCGATGTTAAAATATTATTCGAACACTTTTCAATATTTTTTATTTTTTTTGTCTGTTTGTACGTTTGCCTGTTTGTCTGTTTGTACAGGCTAATCTCCGAAACTACTGGGTGGATTCGAATGAAATTTTTGTAATCTAAATGATACCTACTAAGCCTGGTCAACATGGAAATCGGAATTTCGGCACACTGCAAGCAAACAATAACAAATCACTTTGATTATAATAGAGCTACGCTACGCGAACGAAGTCGCAGGCACTAGCTATGTCATATAATTATATTATATAATAAAGGTAGTAATATTTAGTAAGAGGTAATGCCACGCTCCCAAATTGGGCAGGTGATCGGGGAGGTACCTGTCCCTTACACGATACCAGCGTAAATGACAGCTGTTGTACCGTGTTCCATGCGGTATGTAAGTATCCGGTGGCCCGTGAAGGGCGAGATGGAAGAAGGGCAACGCATTTGTATAATCTCTGTGTGTGTGTGTGTGTGTGAACTATAAGCGTCGGAAGTCATGAAAATGGCTTCAACTGCTCGTTGTCTCATTTAAAGTATAGGAAAAGATAATAATAAATCTCTCTCTTCTCTCTTCTTCAACCTATAACTTGCTGAGTGAGTCTCCTTCATTTCACGCCATTTTGGACGATCTCTTGCCTTTGTCATCCAAACTTTCTTTTAAAACTCAATAATATTATATAGATTAGCTACAATATATTTTCTGTTCTTTAATATTATAGCCAGTAACAAATAAAATAACTCCAAATGTAAAAATATGAATAAAGCCTTAAATTCAAAGTTCCACAAGTCATCTATCTTACGTTTCTCAGCCACCCAAGTTTTACCACACAAGATAGGGGCGTTACTTGTCACCCTGCGAACATTTCGCAAGTACAAAAGACCACACTAATTCTTGGCTAATGTGTCAAATGAGAAAGAAGATGTAGGACGTTCGATTTTTAAAAAGGGCCGCCATATTGACGTTTATGTTGGCGGCATTGTAGTGGCGTCACACGTATGAATGAAAGCGGGTGTAACTTAATAGGTGTGAAGTGTTATGCCATTGTATGTTTTTGAAAACAGGTATTAGAGAATCGTGGAGGTCTGGGAATGATATAGGGACGTGTATAATGGATCCCCTCATTGTGCGCCTTTAAATAGCCCCGATGAAAGGAGTGCCATTATCTTAATGTACAGCTACCATTTTAGTTAATCTAAATCGGTAACTGGTGGTTTCACATCCACCTACGATTATTCTGTAGTAAGTAAACTGTAAAGTTGACGGCCACGTGGTCTAGTGGTAAGCGTGTTCAACCACATACGGGAGGTCCCGGGTTCGAATCCCGGGTCGGACCAAAAGTTATTGGGATTTTTCAATTTTCTTGTAACAGTCCGGAGTCAGGAAGTTGGCGGTATTACACCCATGTGCCTCGGAGAGTACATAAGTCGTCTGTCCTGCGCCTGATTACTCTCCGGTCATGTCGGTTTGCCGTCCCATCGGAATAGGAGAATGAAGGAACAGAGAGTGCACTTGTATCTGCGCACATACTTAATTATGTAGCAGCCGTAGGCGAAATCGGCTAGAACGACATTAGTATAGAAAAAATGTTGAGCCTGAACTAATATAATATAACACCTTTTCCAACACCTTGAAATCTAACTATATATCATCATCATAATCATCATCATCATCATTATCATCATCATCATCATTAGCAGCCAAAAGACGTCCATTGCTGGACATAGGCCTCTCGCAGCGAACTCCACAGATCACGGTCCCAAGCTGCTTGCATCCAATAACTGTATACACTAGAGACTAATAGGGTAATGGGCTACATGCAAACTGACCTTTTGACGAAATACATGGTAGTAGCCAATAAGTAGTACATGCTGCATTGCATTAAAGTTGGACTCACACGATCGGGCAGATGCCTTTTTTGGCATATCACCGCCAATTGACAGCTATTCCGCTTTAAATTTTTACTAATTTCGTCTTACATCCAAAACGTATGTTATGAAGATTGAATGAATAGATAATTAATAATATAATTTACAGCTATCATAGTTATAAAATGAATGCTATTAAACGATTTATTAATAATAAATACATCATTATGCGCATTTATCATAATTTTAGCTTAGAAATAATACAAATGAAAAATTTAATGACACAAAAGTCTTCTAAGAGGTTATTATGTTTCTATAGACATAATAACATAGTTAAACAGCAGTAATAAAATAATGTAAAGTTGGTTACTGACGGTCCCTTGTTTACAACGAAGGCATCGAAACCCAATTACCTTGCCGGAGCTCTTCATTAGTGTTCCCTTGCTTGTAAATTATATTATACAAGTAATAGATACTATTAAAACTGGAGCATTTCTATAGTAGTGGGAGAATTCCTAGTATATAAAATTACAGTTGCAAAGTCAGTTTCGTCTTTATTTCTGCTCGATGTTAGTTATAGATTACGTATTTGTATGTTTCTTGTGTGGTACTCAGTTTGTATAATATGTGGCTAGAAGGGGTGTTTTTTCGGAGCGGATAGTATGTTGTGGAAGTAAAGTTCAATAAAGCTTCCGAAACGCGACAGCACAGCGGTCACTTTACACCCGTATCATGTAAGCGAGAGGTACCTCCCCGGTCGTGGCAGCCTAATTAACACGCAATGCAGCGTGACATTACCTCTTACTAACTATCATAATATGTCTATTCCAGGCTCTACATCAAATTTATCTGCTGCGGTATTATTTGTTGTAATCAATGAATTAATAACATTTCAACATATTATAAATAAAGACCCGTGGGTATCGACACTAACATCGAAAATCCATTTCACTTTCTAATCATTATAATTATATTTCTCTGTTAGTGTTTCAAGATGGTTATATTTGACCAAGAACATTAGCTAATTTCCTTGATTTCTTCATCAGAATTATAGAGACGGTAAAATGCTATTAACAGTTTAATATTGATCATCATCATCATCAGCCTATTGCTGTCCACTGTTGGACATAGGCCTCTCCCATAACACTACAAATACGTATTGCACTCCTCCCTCCCATAGCACTATAAATATCTGCATTATATCAATTGTGTAATATGAGTTATTGTAATTAATAATTATTAACAGGATCCGACTCATTTGCCCCCTTATACAAGGTATATAAGACAGATTTTGCTGACGTCATGGAAAAGTCTATGGGCGTCAATTTTTTATATAGTATAAGGGGCAAACGAGCAATCGGATGCGTTTTCATGACTACCGACTCCAATAGACGTCTGTTGTACCTATAATCTCTAGTTATACAGCTGTGTTGCCCTCCTTCCTCCTACTCCCTCCATGGGACACCGGCTACTGACACACCGTACGAAACGCGACAGCACAGCTATCACTTTAGGTCGGTATCGAATAAGCGAGAAGTTCTTCCCCGGTCGTGCTGGTCCAGTTCGGCTACTGCATGCAGCGTGGCACTACATCTTCATCTACGTCATCATCTATCTCTCGCCTGTATATTCAAGCTAATCAAATTGAGATTTCTGAGATATTTGTGAAAACGACATACCCTGTTAAGCAGTAATGGCGGACATTTTCGTATATTACCCACATTTGGTTTGCTAAACACGTCGCAGCCATGTGTGACACAAACAACTGACACATACATAAAGGTGGTTACACACTGTACACTTGATTACGGGATGTAGGTATTATTTTATGCGTCTAGATAAAATAACTTTTGTTATCACTACATAATATAAAACAAAGTCGCTTTCCACCGTCTGTGTGTGCTTAGATATTTAAAATTACGCAACAGATTTTGATGAGTTTTTTTTAATAGATAGAGTGATTCAAGAGGAAGGTTTATATGTATAATAATTCCATTTTTGAAGTAAGATCCACGCGGGCGAAGCTGCAGGCGTAAGCTAGCCGCGTAAATTTTGATATCGTGTAATATCATCCCATGGCATCCCATAGGAACATTTTTTAGGGATAAAAATTATCCTATGTGTTAATCCCAGTTACACTGTATGTGTGTGCCAAATTTCAAGAAAATCGGTTCAGCAGTTTTGGCGTGAAGGAGTAACAAGCAAACAAACAAACAAACATACAAACTTTCGCTTTTATAATATTAATAAGATAACATGGGAGCAGAACAACAGCGTGCATATGCAGATGTGATACCATGTAACTCCTATAATCGGCCACAGGAAACACATAACTGCACAAAATACGACAGTGTATCTGTCACTTCACGGCAGTATGAGCAAGCAAGAGGCAGCGCAGACGTGCCGGCGCATTCGGCTGACATGGCGCATCTTACAGGATGCTATTATTGCAAGGCAACATTGTTGCGCCTTTGTATTATTATCATTCATTGAAGATATTACGTTGACCTAATTTAATTAATTAACTACCGTAGCTAATATAATTGAATGTTATATTGAGACCGCAAATGGGAAATTATGGTAAGATATTAATTTCTCAAACTATATTATATAGGTACGTACATAGTACGTTGGTTGTGATTCTCAACATTTTTTAATAAGAGGTATTGTCACGCTGTATGCATGTAGCCGAATTGGACGAACGACTCGGGAGGTAGGTACGTTTAGGTTTCACGATACCGGCGCGCGTAAAGTGTCAACTGTGCTTTCGCGTTGTGCGGTGAGTAAGTAGCCCATGAATGTGGGTGGAGGGCAACGCTTCTGTATAAACTTTGTGCGGATGTATATGGGCGTCAGTAGTGTAGTGTAGTGAGTGAAAACTCCATACTCGTAATGAGTGGAAACTCTATAATTTAAATGTTTTTAATAAAAAACATTGCAATTCGAATTTAAAAGAAAAGAACAATTGGAGAATTTTCCTCTTTGACAGAGAAAAATATTTTATTCGAGAGCAGATTTACATATCCCATGAAATAGAATGCAAGTGAATTGAATAATCGAAACTTAGCTAGGATTTTATATAAATAAAAGGTGTATTCGTGCCACAACATGAAATAATATAATAAATATTTATATTATCATATCCAAGTCTTTCCTTGTAATTTAATCCTGATGGAATATTATAGCTAGGGCAGTGATCGCCGCAAAGAGGAGCTACGCCCGAAGAGAAGCCGGCATCACAGTAGTTATGAAAACTTCTGCAACTGCTCGTTTCCCGCGTAAATTATAAAAAGTATTTTTGACCATTTAAAACCACCTTAAAAATGTTGCCTCATGGAATAATATTTCAGTAAGAGAGGATATTTAAATACTATCAGTGGTTAACGGTTTCCTCCGCATCACCTGCTTACTCTAATCGTTTTGGTTACAGCGCGGCGTGACGGTAGCCTTCCACTATACATGGGCTTTGTTGCACTAAAATATATTCTCAAATATTACTATCAGTTCTAAATTAAAGCCCGTTCAAACAAACAAACAAAAACCTCTCCAGCTGAACAATATTAGTATCGAAGATAGTATACAGCTTTGCACACACGGGAGTACTTGGCAAGGAGAAACGTCCGGGTATTGCCTTAGCCTGCACAATCACCAGACCTCCCCGTCGAGTATGCATGGGACTTGCTCCAGACATTCTTTAAAGGACTTGGATGGAGTTACAACAACCTAACAACTGATGGACTTACTAAAATTTCATGGGGAGCAATTGCAATAACATTAACAGTCTCATCCATTCTACAAATAATCGGTTTAATATCAAAAAAATATTAAAAAATAATATAAGTATAAAAATAATAAAAAATAATTGAAATTACATACAGTACCTATTTCTTAGACTTTTTTGATGTGTGAATAATTAAATTGTAGAATACGTCATTTTGTATGTCTTGAGTGGCTTTCACGCAAAAAACTAATGGACGGATTTTGATGATTGTTTTTGTTATGTGGGTATTAGTCCTCGGTAACATAATGGTTATACTTTATCAATGTATATATAATGCTGCAGTCGGTATCTCTACTTGTAGTACACTATTGTAGAGCAAAATAACGGGTTGACTGTTCGGCTATATACCTATCATTAGGGTACATGTTACCATGACAACATATTCTCCAATAAGGATAATCAAATATACAAATAATCGTTAGTATAATAATGAAGTAGCTAAACTACACTCAGCCTTATTCAGGGTCATATTTCTCTTTCTTCTTAGCTATTAAGCAAGCGGAGGCTGTGGGCTGTTGTGGAGTGATAGAGATTAGGACTCTTATGAATATTACATGCGAGTATTTAGTAGTTATGTCTTTAGTTGACCTAATTATTACTAATGAACATTACAATTAATACAATTTTAACGGACTTTATCTCGGTTGGTTCAATTGTTTTAGCAAGAGGTAGTAGAGGTTTCATTTGATATGAGTATAGAGGAAACTATACTCATATCAAATGAAACTTCTGCGTTTGATATATTTTTATTAGAAAAATATAAGTTCTATATTTCAAATTCGAACTTATATTTTTCTAATAAAAATATATCAAACGCAGAGGTTTCATTTGATATGAGTATAGAGTTTCCTCTATACTGCAGTAGTGCCACACTGCATGCTTGCGTGCAGCCGAATTGGTCCAGCATGACCGAGGAGGTATATTTCGCTTACACGAGACCGGCGTAAAGTGACAGCTGTGCAGTGCAGTGTGTAAGTAGCCGGTGACCCACTGAGCTGGGGGGGTGTCTATGGGCGTCGGTAGTCATGAAAATGTCTCCGACTGCTCGTTTGCCCACCTGTGCCATAAAAAAAAAGAAAAAAGCCCAATATTTCAGAAGCTTTACAGCAACCATGGTTGGAACGGAATTTTATCGCGGTTTATTTCATTAATTATTTTACAAGTCACGCTTGGTTTTTTTTATGATATAGGGGGCAAACGACTACGAACGAACTACCGCCGCCCATAGACATCCGCAAATCTAGGTGTCTTGAAGACACGTTGCTGGTCTTTAAGGAAGAGGAATGCTCTTTCCTTGAAGATCCCTAAGTTGTATCGGATCGGAAATACCGAGGAAGGCAGCTGGTTCCATAGTACTGTTGTACGCGGTAAAAAATGGCGTTTATACTTGGTTGCTGTCAAGTTACTGAAACGTCAGGCTTGTATATTTATATAAACCGCGATAATAGCTCAACGAACGGGCGAATAAATAATATATTTAACGCTTCAAATGGTAATAAAATACCAGATAAAAAGCTAGAAGGGAAACAAAAAGGCGTATATGGCTCAAAGGCTAAAATGTATTAAGTCTCAAAGGTCGTTTAAGCCTCACGGAGGTCCAAAAAGTAAACGCCGTGTCTGGCGATATAAGAATTTGAAATAGTCTCTAATTATATTGAACTGCCGTCTATTGCTTTGGATAAATCCAAACGCTCGCTGGTATGAATTCCACAAAATCCAGGTAATTATAACGAAACTTGTTGCCTTTGTTGGATACAACTACTAGGTTTTGTTTGGTTACTAGATATACATATACCTCGCGATTTCATCCGTGTAAAATAATTCTTCAGAATTAATTATATTTTCATTAAAAAAAACATGTAAAAAATATCAGATGTTGATGATGCCGTAAATAAATCAAGATAATATCTTGGATAATGAGCGTTGTTATCTTGGACATTGAGTCTTTACAAATTTTCTCGTCATGCCGTTATCTAGAAGTATCTCTAAAGGTTTCATTAATTTTTAAGCACCTACACTTTGAGAGTCACTCTAGGAAAATGTCACGTTGCTTAACAAATTGTAAAGACGACAAAGTTGGAAGTTATTGTTAAATTTCAGCTCAAGTTTGTTGGGGCAATTATCTTATATAAATCTTTTTTCTTTTTTTTTTTTTATAGCAAAAGGTGACAAATGAGCAGTCGGAGACATTTTCATGAGTACCGACGCCAGACATCCGTATAGAGGTTATACAGAATACAGTTGCGTTGCCCTCCTCCCTCCTCATCCCTCCATAGGCCACCGGCTACTTACACACCGCACGAAACGCGACGAGCTGTCACTCTACGTCGGTTTCATGCAAGCGAGAAGTAATATTGAACAAATGTCTTGTAACAAAATGGTTTTTAATGAGAAGTTATAAGAATTACAAGCCTCGACTAGGCCAAGATAAAGTTAAATAACCTATAAGTAGTTCGTAGCTTACCTATAAAGCTTTATTTTTAGTGTAGGCTTTGAGGTCAAGGTCCTCAATTGACAGTAAAGTATCAACTAACCAAGGCTATCGAACTAAAGGGGTAGGGGTAACCCAATTGCCGAGCCCGACACTGTACCTTTAGGTAAGCTACCCAGGAGCAACCCGGCACCTAGGTAGTGTACGTAAAGGTATTCCCCTGCGTTAACAAAAAAGGATCAGATAAAGGCTAATGAGTTTTTATATGGAATAATAAATGAATCAAGGAAATCATCAATTACAATTTAGATGATCTTCAGAAGAGGTATCATTGCAGACAAGTCGAGGAAGTAAATCACGTAATATGGGTGTGAAGTGACAGCTACGTCTTCATTGTCTTTTGTCTGATCTGAAAGAAAAAAAACGCAATTTTCGGATCGCTGTTATATTATAAGCTTGCTATTTTCAGAAACTTTAAATTGAAAACTTTAAATTTTGTTATTTAATTTTGTCTATAAATATAATAAATTCTATAAAATTATATTCGCAATAAATATGTTATATTAATATATTGGGCATTAGTATCCATGTGTGATAATATTCCTTAAGCATTTTGAAATAACTAGTTAACGAATGCTACAAAAACATTATAAAATAAACACTTTTACACAATTAATTTTCATTAAACGTTTCTAGATATAAATCGTTAAATACAACCACGTAACTTTGCATTCTCAAATCTTTTATTATAAAATACAACGCCAGCCATAATTCATATTGAATGTAGGTATAAAAACCAAGATGGCGTCATTTCAGGGGCAAATAAGCAGGGCAGTAATGGCAGCCGTTTATTTACTTTGGCGATTTATATTTACGTGGGGTGGGTATAATTTATTCGATAGGGTACAGAACCATTCGGTTACGCCTCGTTGCCAGGGGTACATAACTATTAGTGTCAAATGTGGAGTCACATTGAGTATCATACAAGCCGTAACGGAAATCGAATGTAAGTAATAATTGAACGAGACTAGTGTAATTAATGATGATGACTTATTGTATTAGTGATGGTAATACTAATAATAATTATCGATGGATAGCGGTTATATTTATCCCGTGTAGATGATACGCAAAGGAATCAATAAATACGAAAGTATGACTTTACAAGAGGTAGTCTCTTAAAAATTTGGTGTTAAGTTGACACACTGTTCTTTATTTTTGGTGAATTTCGATCAATGTATTACCGATTTTATAATATGTAAAATCGCTAATACATTGTGTAACTCTTGTGGAGGAGTAACAAAGTCGTCGTTTTTCTCTACTATCATATTATTGACGTAAAATTATAATAATCTGTGGACCTACGACACAAAGTTAGCCTACCCCTGGTGCCAATCGTAAATACGTGTATTTAATATTTTTATACTTATTATTTATTTAGTAAAACGTCTATATTTAAGATTTTTACTATAGAATTAAATATAAAAATAGATAAGACATGATTTTCGAACCCACGATCTCTATCGTAACATACACGGCATACCGTTACCGTTAAGACTATTGGACCAATGCCAATAGTTTAACTATACAATTATGTCAACAATCACGTAGAAAATGTGACATAAACAGCCATGAGTTCTAAGACACCGCCAAGACACCGCTATGACTCCATTTACACCAATTACAACACAATAAAACCATAAACACGTCTTAATCACGAATGAATTGGAACCAGAATTACAAGCATAGGTCGCGCGTCAAATCGGACGTAGTACGCTAAGATATGTGTAAAATTAAGTGTTAAAAATTAGTGTAGCAATGTTGATTAGATGCAGGTATTTAGTGATATTGAGTGGTCACATCTTTTCCATGTAACACGCATCAGATACGCCTTCATATCACAATTCTATGGTTCGTTCGCTGCATTCATCCACCGTGTATTTGTCGTATGCCTAATTATATGATACAAATTCCAATTGTGTTCTATCGATGTTGGTTTTGGTGCATTGTAATCGATTTTTGGAGTTTGATAAACAAGTTTTTATTGATACAGTTTGTGGATGGAAATTGAAAAACACTTTTAATAGGAGATTGCTGGTTGATGCCGCTTATATTGACTTTGGACATCATCTGAGAACATGGAAATTGGTTTAGCCACCAATTTATTTACTCAACATTTGCAAAAGAAGCGAGAGGGTAAAGTCTGTACACTATAGGTATGTAATACCTATTCTCGTTACTCTTTCTGTATCGATACATCACCTGCAAGTTGATCTTAAAATCACTTCTTCCGTAAAACATAATATATTTCATGAAATTGTTTCATTATTTATTTAATTATATTAGGTATTGCTAATTTTATTCATAACTAGTCAAGACTTAGAAAATCGATTCGGAAGTATCGATTAATTCCGTCATAATTTATTTTGCAAGGTTCGTTTTTAAGCGGATCCTAAAATAAAGATTAAGTTTTTGCCATTTAAAAACGTTTAGTAAATCTATTTAGCCGTTGTCTCCTGACCTCCGTATGATAGATCTGCTGTCTCTTATTCTAAGCAAAAAGTATTGTTGAAAGACTACTTGTATTACACATGGGGATCACCAATCATGGGCTGACGTGTTCGAGTAATAGCAATCGGTCTCTGTACGATTTTCGAACGGTGTTATTGTTCGGTCGTCAATCATGTAGCGAGTTCGATACCTGGTATTACGCTGACGTTTTTTGTCCTTATTGAGTTTTAATTAAAATTCTTTAGATCCTCGATAAAAGCTTAAGATTAATTGGTAATGGTTTTGGGGCATAGTCATGTCTTTATCAAGGCGAATATGATTTTGTAAATTCAGTTGTTAATAGGTACTGTAACTTACTATATTTGGTAGGTAGGTACGTACTTATTATCCCAATTCTTACTAATATTATAAATGCAGAAGCATAGAAGTATGAGGGTATGTAGTGATTCTTACACGCAACGAAATATTAAACTCATTTGGATGAATGAGATGAGATGGATATAATCTGAAATAACATAAAAATAACTGTTGATCCCGAATGTGTTAATTTTCTCTCTCTCTTTGAATAGATTTTATGATGAAACAACGGAACACAGCGAGATAAACATGATTTGTGAGTACCTATACATTTTATAATTACCGATAATATTTAGGAGAACTAACAAATTAAAAAAACCTATGATCTTAAACCTAACACGCTCTGTAGATTGTTTATTTTGCTGTTATTCGCTGTATTAGTGAAATAGATCACATGGATACAGACATAGGGCAAAATTATATGTAAGGTTTGTACCGACGGAAAAATTGGCAAAGCTTTATAAGGTTTGCGTACATATAAAATATAATACCCAATACAACCTTGAAACAAATCCTTAAAAAATAAACACAATCTTATAAAGATCACGAAATTGAAATATTCAAATTCATCAGTATATCCTATAAGTATAAAAATGATTAAATCTACCAAATCAAGATAAATAAACACGGCACGTAGTTGTTTTGTTATTTCATTGACGATCGTTGGATATCAAATTTGATTTAAATGAACCCGTCGAAAAATATAATTTAAAGATCACCTATGCTAAATACATGTTTATTAATAACCTAACGTCTTCCTGTTGAGTTAATAAATTAAAATAACAATTTGCCATCATCAATCCAACACAATATATGAATGGACATAAAAATTAATTATTATCCATCGGCACGGTATTCTAATAATCATAAATAACTACGGCAATCGGATCAAACGCGGTAGGTCGGCGTCACCCACCAACAATGTGCGAAACATTAAAAATATCAACAAAAGGACTTTTGACGTTCATAGTACATATACGGCGCAAGCTTATCAAATAGCCTCGGAAAATCAGAAGCATTCTAATGTCAGCCTTATTTCAATGGAGTAAGGTAGAGGAGGCGTTTAAGCGGGTGCGTTTTGTGTGCACGTTATAGTTGTCGCTCGCGCCAGCTGGCGTAGCGTGGAAAATCGATTTTCACGTGGGCCCGATGAATGTCACATCTGCCCGAGCCTGTACCGAAAATACACCATCAATAGATGGAAATTGTCCAGGTTTATTTCTAATGGCCACAGTAGTCAAGTAAATGTTTGTAAAATAAATTAAAAGATGGATGAGTTCGCCGTTGTGTGCGTGTCACTAAATCATCACATAATATTATTAGATTAAATTAAAAATAAATCTTAATATTAGTCACTTTATGAATGTTATCAAGATAAATATTTATTAGATTATTTATTGCTAAAATATTGCATAAGAAAAAAAAGACATGTAAAAATTTAAGATGAAGCAATATAGTACTTCCATATCATTATTAGTATTTTATATGAACTGTTTTGATATCGATATATTTTCTGAGTGTTCTTCGCGAAAAATCTACACGAAGGACATTGAAATATCACACAAAAACATTTATTGAACTACAAAACATCCGTTTTACTTTTAAAAACCATAACGAACATCCTAATCAATTATCACTCTCGATGTTGATCGGAAACCCAGCCGTCCAAATAAGACCACACATGGGCGTAGGCGAATTTACGTAAACTGTTACCGTTACGAATCGCGACATAAACGTATAATCGGTCATGAGCCGTTCTATTTGTTTTAAGTCGGTCGGAACGGGGACTTCAACATCAAAGGGGGTGTAAGGGAACCCGAAGGAGTAATTATAATTTTCTCCGGTTTACAGGAAACGGTTGAGGCTATTAATCGCGGTATTCTGGGAACCAAGTCCCACAAGTCGACGAGTAGACATATCGGAGACATTTTGTGAACTAGTTGAGTAACTTTTTTGGGATATATATTAAATATTGTTGTTGATTTTTATCTTAAATCTCTTTTCAAACTTAAGAATTGTAAATAATAATGAAATATTTAAATGTAGAATTATAGTTTTTAATGTGTTACACTACTGAATTTGGTTACCCTGTAATAGTAGTTGTAGAAAAGAAAATAAATAAATAAATATTGTTTTTGCATGCGATTGGAAATGAGCAAGTACGGGCTTATACAGGTTTGATTCCTGCGTACAAAAACGAAATTTTATATCTTCTAGTTTTGATTTTGATGAATTTCCATTCGATTTAATCACGTAAAACATCCACATAATTTCCTTTCTGTTAATACTATTTTTGCAATGTGTCTAATATGTTGAGTAATATAGAGATATAGACAATAAAATATTAAAGAAATAATGATAAATATGAGCTATTCGGAACAATTGTTGTATAGAGCCGGGCAACAAAGGAAACAATGTAAAGTATTAAGTCTAAACGCTTCTTTAATGAAACAACTTTAGAATTCATTTACTTCTTTGTAAACTGACATCAGTGCATTGAATAGTGAGTAATGAAACAGAAATAAATAGTTCTTATTGTCTTTTTTTGTGTACTAAATAAAAGGTGATATTTACAGATTCGTTCAGGATGTTCAAAATATTTAAAATTGTAACTATACTCGTGTAAAATCTATACAAGAAAAAAAATATTAGCTACATTGTAAAAATAATATAAGGGGCAAAGAAACAGTCGGGCCATTTTCACGATTACCGACGCCCATAAATATCCGCATAGAGGCAATACGCGTTGCCCCTCTTCCTCTACTTCTCCATGGGCCACCGGCTACTTACCGCACGAAACGCGGCACTTCTCTCACTGCAAACTGCTGGCGGCACTATCCCTTACCAAATGAAAGGTGAAATTGGTTGCTGACTTAAATCAGTAGACGAATTGCTTAGCTGCATCCATCTCATACATTGCATCACAAAATATTTTAATTAAAGTACACTCTATAATTACACTTAATGTTAAAGTGTAAACCCAACCGCCATATTGTTATGGTGTTATTTATACGTTTTTTTTTTATATTTCACTGTGTGTGTGTTTCTAGTACAGACTCAGCATCAGCCTAGCTGGTACCTTCTAAGCAGGTCGTCTGGTAAATAGTAACCAAACTGACTACTCTGACTATATTTATGATTTAAATCAGTAGACGAAAAGTCACCGAGTAGTCTTCATCCATCTCCTACAATGTATCACAGAATATTTTAATTAAAATGCACATTCTATAATTACATACAATGTTAAAGTATAAACCCAATCACCATATTGTTAAGGTGTTGTTTGTACGAGCGGCGGCTGCAGGAGCGAACACCGTAACTCATCGCGATTTCCACGCATCCATCCCCGCGCGGTGTCACAAAGGAAATTAACTAGTTGCGTGCGTATGTGTGCTGTTTGTATGTGTTGGGTACCGATCGCAAAACAAGCACGTACATATAAGATTATAGTAATACTAGCTTCAGCCCGCGGCTTCGCCCGCGTGAATTTCGGACTTCAAAAATCCCTATAAATTTTAACTTATTATATTATTCTGATATGAAAGCTACATTACTGTAAAGTTTCATGAAAATCCGTTCAGTAGTTTTTGTATGAAAGAGTAACAAACACACAAACTTTCGCATTTATAATATTACTAGCATTATATTTATTTATCTATTTATTTAATACTATCTTTTAGCGGCATCGTATTTTTTTTATAATAAGTCCTGTTTTTTCTAATACCTCAAAGAATATGTGTGCAAAGTTTAATGATGATCGGTTGAGTAGTTTTGACCTAAAAGTATAACAAACAAACTCACTCTTACACATTTATAATATTAGGAGGTATTTCTGGCACACATAATTTTTTAAATTATTTTTTAAATAAAAAAGAGATACAATAAAATATAAAATTTAAGTAGGCACAAAGCTACAGCTTATTCTAAATACGAATCTCTACCAGCTGACAGCTACTTTTATTTTTGTTTCAAAATTTCTCCTGTATCTATAGTATAATGAATAATGAAGCATAATAATTAATATTAAAAAAGAACTTAGCACTTTAGGTACACTGAGCTTGTTGGGGAGAGGTGGGTAGGTAGTACCTTCCCACGTGTCCTCGACCCACTTAACGTGAGGCCTTGATCATATTATTAATTGTTTAAATTCTGTTCTTAGATTAATTATGGCCGTCAGAGGACGAAAAAATATGAAAACACAGAGATGTTTTCTAATTATGTATCGCTACAGGAAAAATCATAATTTTTATTATCTCTTATCCATACTTATTTCGTACTAAATTATTCTTAGCTTTTTAAAAAATGAGTATTTTTGATTTTATGTACCATCTATGCCCATGATTTGGGGGACAGGTTCTCGTAAAGTCCTACCTCCCCGGTCGTGCCGGTCTAATTCGGCGGCACGCATTCGGCGTTGCAGTGCCTCTTACTATAGTACAACGAACTATATCGTTGTTTCACTAAAATACTCCAGCCACGTGTCAGGGCTGACGTACAATTTTTTCTTACTTTCTCTGTTGACGTTACAGGTGATAATCAACCGTCAGTATACCAATGAAGGAAGCTCTATTGTTAAAATGTTGAATGAAAAGTTCTATTTGAGTAGATGTTATATATTTTTTATACGTTTTAAAGTAGATAACTTTCAGCAGCTGTTCTCTGTTTATCGACGGTTTGGTCAAAATCCGCTTTTCAAAAGCATGAAATTACTTTTACGTCACATTAACCCTAACGGCACAATGTCGGATCATTAACAAAATGTGTTTTATCCAAAAAATGGACACAAATGACGTAGTCAGACAATAATGATCTAACCAGTGTGTAATCAAAAGTGTAATTAAACAAGTTTTTAAAATTTTGTTTACGTCAATCATGAAAATTTTTGTCTGCATATAAGAGGACTTAAAAATTTAAGTAAATATATTTACTGTATTGTCATTTTCTGTTGGCTCTATAGAGCAAAGAAATGACAATATAATTTAATAAAATTTAATGAAATAATTTCTGTTGGTGTATCCCTGTTGTCTTCTAAATTTAGGGCACCATATCATTTATAAATATGTATATTAATATGTAGAATAATTGTATGTAAATAATAAGTAACATAATTGTATTATATTTATAAGTTTGTATCATGCTCCATCTCAATACGCCGCATAAGATCTGAGATTAGTTATAAGTACTTAGGTATAGGTTACAGATTACAGTTCTGTAAGTAGGTACTTACCGAATATCTGAGATCTACCTTAAGACTTTACTCATAAAAGTTCTGGAATTTATTTTATTCGATAAAGTAGTTTTATTATAATGATTTTGTTTATAAGTATCGTTATTCTTTAACTTCTAATAATAATTTAAATGTCTATCCTACTAATAATAATATTATAAATGCTAGAGTTTGTGTGTTTGTTACTCTTTCACACAAAAACTACTGAACGGATTTTCATGAAACTTTACGGTAATATGGCTTTCATATCAGAATAACATAATAAGTTAAAATTTTAAAGCTCCCCAGCGAGTTCGCTTCTCATATCGATGAAGCTGCACTGACCTTCTGTCTCAGCATAGTTTCTATCTAAAAAAAAAAAAGTTAAAATTTATAGGGATTTTTGAAGTCCGAAATCCACGCGGGCGAAGCCACGGGCGGAATCTAGTTATAATATATTTTTCGTCATTAAGCCCGAGCACACCTGATCTTTTCGGATATTTATAAATTTGTATATTTCATCTCAATGCCCCTTATGGTCTGATGACCTACTTTTTCACTCATGAAAAATTCTGAAAAAAGGGTTAATTGGAATAAAAATTTAATTTTACATTACTATTATAATTACCCTTTTTTTCAAATGGGTAGTCAGAGCCATTTTCATGACTATCGATGGTCATAGACATCCGAATAGAGGTTATAGAGATGCGTCGCCCTCCTTCCTCCTCCCCCCTCCATTGACCACCGGCTACTTGCACATCGCACGAAATGCGACAGCCCAGCTGTCTGTTTACGCCGGTTTCGTGTATTCGAGAGGTAGAGTCCCAAATGAGCTACATACATGCAGGGTGGCACTACCTGTTCCTTCAAAAACTTTAACGAATAGCGCTAAAGAAGTATGAAGATCACGGTTAGTGAATTAAACATAACTCAGAGCAATATTTATTTAATCTTAGGAGTCACTACGTTTATATTTAAAAGTCCTTTAATACTTTTATTAATTAAATAAATTTTATAATGGAATTTAATTTTATTTATAAGAAATTTTAAAATTATATCAAATACCGTACATTATTTAAAAGTTTAAAGCTATTTCTTCTTCTCGTGTCAGTGTTCGGTTGATCAAATTTTATGTGCCCAGTACTGTGCCACATCTGTAGCGGCAACATGGGCAGTGAGCAGATCCTCAAATGTGCGATTTCTTGGGCACACTGCAATGGAGTAGATGCTCCATGATTGGGTTAAAGCTATTGTAAAGTATGATTAATACTTTGAAATTCATCCTGCTACTGCCATCTATCGCCTGCGTGTAATAAATTACTGTAAGGAAACATTTGCCCTCTTGGAGAAGACATCATTGTTATGTTCCTTTTTTACTTAATTGTCGGTAAGAAAAATAATACAATGAACTAGAAAACCAGGGAATAAAGCTTTCGCATTTGATAAGACACCTTAGTAAGAGGTAGTGCCATGCTCGTTTGCAGCGAATTGGGCTGGCATGGCCTGGCCTCTTGCTTACGTGATACCGGCGTAAAGTGACATCTATGCTGTCGCGTTTCGTTCCGTGCGTCAGTTTCCTGTGGCACATTGAGGAGGATGGAGGTAAAGGAGGCCAACGCATCTGCGTAGCTCTGGTTGTGTGGATGTTTATGGGCGTCTCAAAAAAAATATCAAAATATTTTTATTCAAAATAGAATTTGAAAAATTGCTTTTTGAACGTCAAAAATTTTTTCATCTACCACCGGTTCAACCCTAGCCCTGTCCTGAGAAGAACCGGCGAAACAAACTCAGTCTATATTCATTGAACAACTTCGACTGCTCGTTTGCCTCCCTATGGAATAAAAAAACCTGTAATTTTTTTTCGTCTTCATAAAATAGAAATCGAAAATAGTCGGAGGAAGATGAGAATGCTAAAGCCATGTGTCGTATTACGTTTTTTTATGATATAAGAAGGACAAACGAGCAGTTGCAGCCATTTTCATGACTACCCACGCGCATAGACATCTACATAGAGATGAACAGATGCGTTACCCTCCTTCCTCCTCCCACCTTCATGGGCAACCGGCTACTTATTTACCGCACGAAACGCGACCACACATCTGTCACTTTACGCCATGATAAGTAGTTTTAAAGGTAGGAGTCAATTCACACCAAAAGCGCGGCGAAGGACCGCGAAGCGGAGCGCAGTTTATATGTCATATGAATTTCAACTTTATTTTCATTTCTATAGTACTTGTTATCGAATTCTCGCGATTTCTGGAGCATTCCAGCGACTTCTCGCGCATTCCAGCGACTTCGCGGGAATCCGCGCATCTCGTTCGAGTTTCTCATGGGACAATAAGTATTATAGACATTATTATAAAGTTGCAATTCATATGACACATAAACTGCGCTCCGCTTCGCTGCCCTTCGCCGCGCTTTTGGTGTGAATTGACCCTAACAAAGTAAAATCAAAATCAATCCTTAAAGTTTAAGTGTCACCATTATGTCCAATGTACACTATAGGAGGGAATAGTAAGTATTGGCTTTGAACGGATTTTCAGTACAATCTGAGAAGCCGATGACCTACGCTTTGGAAAACGGACAAAGACTTATTACATTACTTTGTATCGTAGCTTTCTCTGTTATTTAGATTCCTAGACATTTACCAGTATATTACGTAGCATAAAGGCTTAAAATGTGAACATTTGTACCCTGCTACTTAATTATTCATTACAGTAAATCGATTATCATTTAGAAATCAAAAATCAAATATCTTGTATACAAATACCTGCGGTTCAACCCTAGCACTGGTCTGAAAAGAACCGGCGAAACAGACTCAGCGGGGCGAATTATAAGAATCTGTTGGTAATAAGTCATAGCGTCGGTCATCAAGTCCCCAACTGCTCGTTTGTTCCCCTATACTAGAAAAACGAGGTAGAATCTCTTCTTCGAATTTTTTTTTTTTTTTTTTT
>LUGF01025860.1:483277-500001 GCA_001625245.1 Calycopis cecrops
CGTGTCACAATGTTAGCATATTTCTCTGGAAAGGCAATCGGCCTACATCTATTTTTCATCTCCATATTTCCAAAGGTTCGATCATCACACAAGTGAAACCGCGGAGCTTAGCTAGTTATTATATAAATCCCCTTGCGTTTCTTAAAAAGTACTGATAACTTTGTATTTTGATTCATTATTATCAGCTATTATTCGCTTAATGCTGAAGATAGTAATATTATTTTCTTGTAACGATATCTCGTCGGATAGGTAGGAGCCCATACAGGCTACTGAAAGATAACTGCCATCGAACTTTTCAAACGTAGCTTCTGATACTAATGGAGATACTGTATAGGACGAACCCACTGCTATGTCTACAAGTTGATAAATTCTAGTAAACTGTGCATTCAGACTTGAAGAAATTAGTTTTTTTTCGTAACACTAACCTAACCTAAACTTAAGCAAGTTGTCAGTCCAGCGGATAGGGAGCCATCTAACACATTGTCTTCCGGAGCCGTCACACTAAAATCTTTTTTCCCGAATGCAATGTTATCTAAACATCTCTATAATATCTATATCTATATCTATACTATATATAATAAATCTGTAGAAGGGTCAATTCTGTACATTGAAAATATTGAAAAAATAAATAGCAGGGGGTGTTACTGGATCAATACCAAACCCAAATATGCGATTAAAAATTTTTTTGTCTGTCTGTCTGTCTGTATGTTCAGGCATCACGTGAAAATTAACGGTTCGATTCGATCGATGAAACTTGGTATAATTATACCTTATTATTCTGGGCATAAAATGGGATACTTTTTTATCCTGGAAAAATACGTAGAAAAAAAATAAATCCATCCACGCGAAGACCGACATCCGCGCGGACGGAGTCGCGGGCGGAAGCTAGTTATGTAATATGTATGTTATGCTTCTAATCCCAATCTCGTGGCCGGTCGGCGATGGAGCAGGAGATCGATGATGATGTATCCCGCCGTCAGTTGGAGTGTAGTTATGATGTAACTCATCCACACCTAGTGTTCAAGTTGCAGTAATGTGAAACAGAACTCTTCTTCCTCGTCGTTTTAGTCCAGCTCACTAGCATCAGACATTTTATTTCAACAATTACAAATCTAATTAACAATTTGTAAGAAATAATTTTGAATCTGCGATATTTGGTCTTACACAATCATCAATACAGTTTCCTTACGAGATATGCAGAAAGAACCGAGTGTGTAATATTACGATCCTTACATATTCCTCCACATTAGCAACTCTCTTCAAAAAACATGCCGGTTGCAAGACTTGACACCGCCTAAATACAATACCAGATCTAGGTCTTACACTGCAACTGCTTAGGTAATTACAATTGCGTCCTCATTACAAGGAAGCAGACATTTCGGTCCAAACGTGACGAATGCCTGAAATACCTGCGAACGGTAGTCCGCTGACCCCGGCGAAACGCTTCTCCAATCGGTTTTCACGGACCAGATCGGTCTCGGCGACGCCGGGATCAGGTGTCAGCCGTGATCAGTCGTGGTCGGAAACGTACAATTTCTACACAATTTTCACTTACTTTCTTTAATGCTACTTTTCTGTCACTTGGAAAGGTTGGGAAAAGTTTGTTACTGCTTTTTGTAAATGAAAATGTTTACTGAACAACATCATCATCGTTATCACCTACGGGACTGTCTCTTCTGGAGGTACCTCCCCATAGAGCTCTATGTCACGGTCACGAGCAACTTGTATCCAGCGACTTCCCGCCTACTTATCCAAGTCGACATTCCACCGTGGAAGCCGTCCAGCACTCCATCTTACAGCGTACTTAATGTTCACTCCTTGTGTGTAATTCTCAGGAAATGTTCAACAAAGATTATAATTTCTTTTACAAATTGAATAATAAGAAATTATTTATAAGGTAAAGGTTGGATTAGATTTTTAGAACATCTGATTTTATAAGTAAGTACCATAAGGAAATAGGCAACTAAGCAGTGGGAGTCATTTGGTGCCTACAGATGTCCACTGACATCCTCTGGGTTATCCTATAGTATTAGTATTTATAATAAACTAGCGGACGCCCGAAACTTCGTTTACGTGAATTAGTTTTTTACCGGAATCGGTTAAAAAGTAGCCTATAGCCTTCCTCGCTGAATGGACTAACTAATACTGAAAGAATTTTTCAAATCGGACCAGTAGTTCCAGAGATTAGCGCGTTCAAACAAACAAACTCTTCAACTTTATATTATTAGTATAGATTTGTAGTAATAATTAGTATTAAGGATAGGTTTATTAATTAAACTAGCTTTAAAAATCACTTCCATCTAAATAAAGTAAATTTTGCCAAAGTTTTAGGTATAGCCAAGACCTTTGGAGAGCCATACCCGTTTCATATGCGATAATTCCTAAAACCAAACCATTGACGTTTTACTGAAAATTACGAGCAACATATCACGCTCGGAAATATTAAGATGTCTTTATTTTGCAACGCCTAAAGCGAGACAAGTTTTGAGAAAAGGCAACCAAAGTAATATAAAAAGCGTGTGTTACGTACAAACATGTAATTTGGGTGAAATGTGGACGGCTGATGTCTTTGTTCGCGGAGCACAATCCTTTACGAATCGCCAAAGGGCTGCTGACTAAGCTTATTGTTTGGCAGAACATAAACTTATGTATTTCACGGTCAACTGATGATGATAAAGTATAGTACCTACATGGAGACAAACGAGCTGTCAGAGCCTTGTGCTGACTACCAGCACCTATATACATCCACAAACTTATCACGAAGGTTTTTGAGCCTCCATCATTTATATCTAGTGGCACATTCGTAGAGAAGAAACTATAAAAAAAAATACTAATATTTATAGTATATATTTATTTATTTATTTATTTATTTAATAATTAATGTACACAGGGAAAACATACATTACAATCTTAATATTATAAACACTTGTACAAAGGTACTACTTATCCCATAGTGAGATTTCTACCAGTAGTCCTGCCACAGGAGAAATTCTATAAGAAACACAATAATAGTGTGCACATCTAGTTCTTAATCTACAAAATACTTTATTATGAACTGCGACTAATAAATATATATACAATATACAGACATACACAATAAATACATCCATACATACATAAATAAATACGTCCCTGCTTAAAAATAGCCCATAAGATCGTAGGTTTCATTATTACAAGGGTTTATTCGCCTATTGTTGAATATAATATTATTTTTTTTAACATCGTTATAAGGACCACAAGACATAAGAGTTTTAGACGCGGCGACCGACGATTTAGACGCTTTTTAGAAGCTCATTGCAGCGACTAGACGCGGGGAGCGCACACCAAGATGCCAGACGCGCCGATTTATTCGCTACTGTATGTCAATGCAGTCGCGAGCTCTCGATACTGCATTGATGCAGTCGCAAAGTCGGCGGTCGCCGCGTCTAAAGCCTTGGTCTCTTGATCGTAACGCACAACGGCGCGGTATGCGGTGCCGGATACTTTTTTTATTTTTTTTATTTTTTATTGTTTTATATAGATTTCTGTTGCTGTTTATTATGCAACAACCTGCAAGTACTATGGAACATGATATATATTATTATATTAATTGTTTTTGTATTCTCAATTATTATTATTATTATTTTTTTATGAAAAGGTGGCCGCCAAGGTGCCGGATACTTAATCGTATGAAAAACGTCTAGTTTTGTCATTTGTCTCTCTTTCCGTCGTAGTTTTCGTCAGCGGCGAGGGGCAAGCGCGGTGAAGTGGGGAGCGGGTACGCCGCACACCGCTGCGTCGTTCTTGTTCATACGCTGCAGACGTCGCCCTAATGTGTACTTGTAAACTTTTTTTTTGTTTGCGGAAAAATTGCAGTAATAAGAGGCAGAAATGTACTTCCTTAGTCGTGTTCGTATAGTTCAGTTGGATTACAGCGATTTTTATGTATCAAACCTAAGTAGCACCGTTCTACCTCATATCATTGTGTTCATTGTTTGGCAAAATTTTTCTTCTCGGTATTTCCGAACCGATACGACCTAGGGATCTTAAAGAAAAGAGCTTATTCTTTTCTCAAAGGTCGGCAACGCATCTGTTAGACCTCTGGTGTTACGGATGTCAGTGGGCGTTGGTGTTCACTGTACATCAGATGACCCAAGTGTTCATTTGCTTCCAATATGCTTCAAAAAAAATTGAGTTCAGAATCTGTAGTTATAATATACATAATTGAAAATTGAATATTTTGGAACTAAACATTATTGTTATTGTTATTATTATTAACTTGTAAGGATTACTCTTAAATTATCAAAACGGTACGATTCTCAAGAATGCTTTGACTGCATATATTAAAAAGACCTGCGTCTCTTAAAATAACCTATGCGAAGTGACGCTATAGCTTTTGGGTCACCATCTATAGATCACTGTTTTATCGCTATGCAGTGTGTTCGCCTTATCACCTTGAAGCCACTGAAAATTCCCAAGCCGAACGAAACTTGACAACATAGCTGACGCTTTATTCTTTTTACGGCACTCCACGGCGTATCGATCGAGAGGTACATCCCCAGCTATGCTGCCTAATTCAGCTGTAATGCATTCATTTTTTTTTGTTGAAGCAGAAGAATACATTTGTGAATATTACCCGGGTGAACCCTAGATCTATGTCAGACTCAACACCTAATTGTACTCGTTGTAAAAGTACTCAACTATTTTCTTATTGTTGTTACTATTTTATATAGTTGAAGAGTATAAAATAAGCTCCTTATATTCACTAGAATGAAATCTAAAGATAGAACACAAATAATCCTCTTGGAGATTCAAGCCCGTAAGCTCATTTATGGCAGAGCTTTTATGCTCTCCCTGTGAAAGCTCAGATCCTATTGTTAGATTTTACAGGACTTTATAAAAGCTCACAGCTGAAACGAATGCGAAAATATTCTGTTACCGTTAGTGCATCACAAACACGAACGCTCTTAGCTAGCTAGCAGTTATATCCCAGCTTTACTCGTCTTATAATTTATCAAAAAAGACTCGATTAAGATTCGATCCCGTAAAAATATCGTGATGAGCTAGAGAGAGAGATAGCTATATGTCAGTTACCATACTCCTACGAGCACTATCGTAGGAGTATGGTAACTGACATGTAGCTATTATATACTTATGTATCGCTTCATATCTCTTTGTATTATGTTTAAATAATTTAATATTCCCGTCACAAAGGAGAGATTATAGATAAAACATCCTAATCCAAAATAAATATGCTCTCTAAATGGAGGGATAACGGGCTTTTAGATGCTTTAATGTTTATTTCGAGCAAACAAAGAAGAAAATGTAGCGTATACTAGCTTATAATATTTAAATGAGCACTATAAATATCTAAACCTTACTCTCATCCTCACCATCGTCATTATATTATCGAACTGTCAAGCTCATGATCATCGATCGCTTACACGACACCGGGGTAATATGACAGCTGTGCTGTCGCATTTCGTGCAGTATATTATAAGAAGCCGGTGGCACATCGAGTGAGGAGGAGGGAAGGCAACGCATCTGTATAGACTCTGTGCGCATGTCTATGGGTGACTAGATAGTTAAGAAATGGCTCCGACTGCCCGTTTGCCCCTTATACCATAAGTGAAAATCATAATCTAGTGGTAAGCATGTTCAACCCAATACAGATGCGTAGTCCTGGATTTGAAGGGTCGGATTAAGCAAATAGTGATATTGACCTTTTCGGTGTGTGTGTGTGAAATCGCCAACTTTGGACGAGGGAGGCTCGTCCCTATAGAGATGGCCTCTGTAACAGAAATCGAGCCTGGAGGATATATCAATATCTTAGCGAATGAAATGTGTAGTTGTGTAGGATATAGTTATTATACAAAATAAAAAGTTTCTGCGTTATGGCTTGACATAAGTGTAAGAGAGGGCTTGCATGATTGCGCCTATTTCTATTTATGGGGATAGTACATACGTTACAACATATTTATAATAATTCATGAAAATAACAAACGCTCATACGCTATGTTAAAATACTTATACACCACACTGAAAAAGAACCATTTTTTTGAATTCATGAAAATAACATACGCTTAGACGCCATGTTAAAAATACTTATAAGTACACCACACTGAAAAACTGTTGTTGATAGTTGGTGGGTAATTTTTATATTGGCATAAAACAAAAAACTATAAAAACATAATTGACTCGAAAATGAAATTACATAAAATTTACAACCCCGCTTTTCCCACAGGACTTAATTAGGTGCTAAAGCTACACGTGAACATCATCAATTGCTAGCAATTATCTCAATACGCCGGACAAGCGTCGATAGGTCCAACAAAATCTCCGGCCGACTATAAAGAAATCAATCAGCGGATTAGGTATTTCAAATCAATAAAATCAGTAAAGGCCATTATTGGTATGAGGATGTAGAGTTGACTGGATGTGGCTTGTGTGTTATTTAATCATAGGGAACAAACAACAACTCACAAACGAGGACTTAGTCCTCCTTTGTGGACATTTATTTATGTATTCTTCTTTATTGTTAAGAAATTTTTGATTTGTGCACAATAAAGAATATTTCATTCATTCATTTATTTATTCAACAAGTTTCTTGTCTTGTAACTTATATATAGAAATCTAATGTCAAGGTTTTTGTGGTTGAACTCATCTAAAACTCTGAAATTTTCTGCTTGTATTCAGTAGCTATTAAAATGGGTTATGAAGTATATTTAACTTTTGCTCTGATGTCCTTTTTAAACCGTCGCGTGGGTCGCAACTTGTCAAATTACTTCATTAAATGTAACAAATCCCTTCATTAAATGTGACTTAATATATCTCCAAGGATTCATAGGATGACGCATATAGGTGTTCTTTAATACATTCCCCCCTTTTAATCTTGACTTAATTAACTTATTATCTGGAATGTTCCAAAACTAAACTAAACTCTTTAGGAAGTGGTAGTGCCACACTGCATGCTTGCATGCAGCTGAATTGGGCCGGCGCGATCGGGGAGGTACCTCTCGCTTACACGAGACCGGCGTAAAGTGACAGCTGTGCTGTCGCGTTTCGTGCGGTGTTTAAGTAGCCGATGGCCCGTGAAGGTGGGAGGAGAAAAGAGGGCAGCGCATCTGTATAGCCTCTATGCGGATGTCTATGGGCGTCGATAGTAATAAAAAAAAAATATGGCTCCGACTGCTCGTTTGTTCCCTTATACTGTAAAAAATAAAACTCAATATTAAGTATATTGACAAAACACATCAATGTCAAATTGATGAAAAACATGTCAAATGTCAATGCAGTGACGTGTTTTTTATAAGCTTTTATTAAGTTTCACCTGTCCCGATGTTTGCCCTTCTGTACGTTGTTTTTAAATCAAGAACATAAATTGATTAGCAAATTCATAATTATTTACTAATAATGAATACATTATTTATTAATTATTATTTTGTACTGTACAGACGATCCAATCTAGTCTCGTATACATCCGTGATTTTTTTTCAGTTCTCATGGGAGCCGACCACAAGAGCCGGCTCGTGTGATGCGCGGAGGGGGAGAGGGGGAAGGGGGAGGCGGTGCGTTTGATGCCACAGGTGTTGTGCGAGTTCGGCGCGGTGCGATCCTGGACACGAGCGGCGGCACTATCTTATTAAACCTTGGTTAACTATCTGTTCGGATATTTGTGATAATACTCTGTTGACATGACATATGAAATATACTTGCAGTAATATAATATTAAGTTTTCTATTGGAATTTTGTTGTTTACTTTCTACTAAGTATGCTTTTGAAATAATTTTTAGTTTTATATATTTTTAAATAAGTTAATTGTAATTCAAATTTCCATCAGCATGAAATCTGCAGTAAAATAATATTTTTTCAGACCAATGAATTTGACAATACCTACAAATTATTTTTAAGCTATTAAATACAATTATTATAATTTGAGATTTTTATTTATATCCCTTTAAATTAATAAACATACATATTATATCTCATTATGAGTAATTAATTATTCCAATCAGTAAAAATACAAATACTCAACTAATCACATCTAAGTTTAAACTTGGTTTACTGTCTGTTTTCACTAGCCGCTAAAGTTTAGCGTGGCAGTTAATTATAATATTGAACGCTGTTGCTAACACGATGTGAACCGATTGTTAACATTATGATAGGGATGATATGAAGTCTTATAAACAATAACCATGTTTTATTATCGCATTTAGTGTTATGTCTAATTATGGCGCGGACGTGAAAATGAGGTCTTTAAGATGGGGTTTTATTATATCAGGGAACCGATAAAGGCTGATTATGATGATAACGATGACCATGATCAACTAGCAACAGATCATGTGATGCTGGCTCTCTACGCGCATTAATATCTGCACATCTCTAGTGAGGTAGATTGTGGAAGTTTTGTTATTTGTAGTGAGGGTTTTGTGATAGACCTTACGTCAAGTTTAGTAAAAGGTAGGGCCATGGTGTATGCATGCTGTTGAATCGGGCCGGCACGGCAGGAGGTACCTCTCGCTTACACGACATCGGCGTAATGACAGCTGTGCTGTGGATTTCGTGAGATGTGTAAGTAGCCAATGGCTTACGAAGGGGGGTGCCGAAGTGGTTATCTATGGGCGTCGGTAGTCATGAAAATGGCTTTGTCTGTTCGTTAAAGAGTATTGAGAGTTGCCCTATTATAGTATAACAAAAAAGCCGGTAATATTAAATTATAGATACTTTCACGGTATATACAGACAATATTTTTGACGTAATTAATGTTACATCTGTGGCGCTCACTTGGAGAGGGCTGCGTGCACCAGAGGACGTCTTCTGGCAGCTGGTCAAGTATATTGGAATGTTCATATCATGCATAACAACTCTGCGGAGGCTTACAGGCAATGGAAGTCGTCAAAAGGATTATATTTTAAAATAACACGCATGTAATAAAAAAAAAACAAAATATTCAAATTCCATCGATCGCGCGTTTATCATTGCAATAAAAGATGATGATGATTAAGGACAATTTCTTTGTCGATAACAATATAAATTCCGTTCATCAGCCCGGGCGGCTGAAGCGCGATTATTTTCTTTACAATCGTTAATTTCGGTAATAAATCCGATTGTTATTGTCGTGTGGCACGAAGGAAGGTTCGGTACGAGGTTGGACCGTTTTTATCGATTTTCTTAATGTGTGGTCGACACGATCGATTTTTCGGAGCCTTTTTGTTACAACACTATATCTCGAACACAATCGGAGGTTTTTGTAATGTAATTAAATTCTTACGAAGCATTATTAACTGTTTTACGAATACGATGGTGATTGAGTTAAGTAATTAATATGTCATGATAGAGATGCCTTCGAGAAAAGCTGGCAAGAGAAAGCATAAGACCTGGATGGCTGACGAAATGGGGTAGGCCTTAGCCCAGCAGTGAAACAATATAGGCTGAATTAAAAAAAAAGATAATTAACCGATAGTTATATGATACGGCCCTAAAAATAAGAGTTTTGCGTCACGTTTCGCGCTGTCTAGGACTAGGCACATTGGAGTAATAATATTATGTCAGTAGCCACCTAAAAGCATTTAATTGCCAGGTAATGTTGCCTGCAAAAATGCTCTTATATAATTTTTAAAAATCTATAGAGTTGAAACTCATTCATTTCATTCATTAATTCACTACCTATGAAGCCTGCCGACGAAGTTGGTCGAGGTGTGATATTTCTATAAAAACGAATCAATTGTGAATGTTTCTTATCGAACCTTCACAACTTTATCAATACATGTAAGAATAACAGAAAGCCTGAGCGAGGTCAATTTAATATCTATTTGTAAGGCGAATAATAGCTTTTGTAAGAAAGGTCCAAACGACAGATCAAACTTCATATTTAAAAGAAGAAAATACTGTCTGTACATCAGCTGCTATACAGATACGTTGCCCTCCTTTCCACCTCCCCAGGGAACACACCAACTGCACTTAACGCGAGAACATAGTGGCCTCTATCAAGAGGTTACCTCTCAGGTTGTGCTGGCCTTAAGCTGCGATGCTCTATGCACAATTGCACATGTCAGTACCTCACGGATCTCCTTGCCTGCTGTAGTGTATACTTACTCATTAACTAATATTGATAATATTATATTATATATCCGTAAACATAATATCTAAGATATATATAATGTAATAAACTAATATCGGCTTCCTGACCCCACACGTCAAGAGTCTCGTCTGTACCTCAGCTCTGGTCTCTAGCCAGTGATCTGTATAGTTCATCATTTGACTCACTCATCTTCCAATGAATCTCATTGGTCTCATTCTGCGTGTTCGTTCAACAAGACGACAGAATATAAATATAATAGATCATACAGACAATATATCATATTACGAATATTAACAATTATATATTTATTTATTTAGTTATAATAGCCTGTACACTACATCTTGTATTTGAGAACTGGCGTTAAAATGTGTTGTTGATCTAAATTATAAAACTCTTCCAATGCAAAATTTACACTGTAACAAAAACTTGTCAAGTGTTATTTGCAACTTGTTTTTATGTTTCTATTAAGATGGTACATCTGAATTGTTTACTTTCTTAGGCAAGTATAACAATGGGGTAATAATAAAGGCTTAGTTTTCTAAGTGAAAGCGATGCTTGCCAAACATACTCTTTATTTAGAAGCGTTAATGCGAAATAAGGATAATGTGAGGTTGATGTACAATACTAGATACAGAGTTTGTATTTAATTAAATGTTTTGGAGTGGCAGTGGTGTTTAAAGGGCATGTAGCTGAAAGTAATTATGTTTGAAGTAATTCTTTTACGTCACAATGGAGTTATATATCTAAATTGATTTAACTATGTTATATTTAAGAACATACTAGGTCATGTAAAAGATATATTAAAATTTAAAAAAATACCATTGATAACAAGAAAAAGTCAAATCAATCCGGACTGATTGATACGATTTAAAAGTTTTAAGATAATTAACAAAATTTAATGTTGCGAATGAAATGATAGAATTTGTCAATTTTTTTTTACCTAAATCAATGTCACGTGATCACGACGGTTGTAAATATTGTATAGATTAGTACATATTAATTAAATTAATAGGGCCTAGTATGTTATTTCATATTTGCTCAATTAAACCTTGATTTTTGTAAACGGTCTACACCATACACCTGTATCCAGCACTGAATCTATATTATTACATCTACAACGTTCAAGTACCCCGTAGATATCCAATTTTCGCTTTTACAAAACTAACACTTTCTTTGTTGAACACAATACGAGTGGAACAATATCGTGAAACAGATATAAGACCACCGAATGTGACAGAATTGACAAAATATTTTGTGGACTGTTTGTTGACACAGCTAATCTTATTTGTTTTGAGGGATTAACGGACAAACGGACATGTTGACATTTTATTTATTGATATAGGTGGTCGGCCATTGAACGTAGGCAATTGAAATTTCGAAGTACTGTTGTATTATAATCCCGTACTTTTTTAGCATTTGTTATTATATATTAATACAAAACATTATACATTTATTTTAAGTTTTTGTTCTAAATAATTAACACAATCATACTTACTTACCTACTTACTCCGCTGACTCAGTGACCGAAGTGAGTCTTGGTCTCCGACAAGAGAGTGTGCCACTTTTCTCTATCCTGCGCGATTTCCCGCCAGCTATCGTCAACTGAGAGTTCGCGCAGGTCTTGCACCACTCGATCTACCCAGCGATATCTGGGACGTCCCACAGGTCTTCTTCCTGTTGGTCGTCCCAGATAAGCTCTCTTCACGTTACGATCCTCCTCCATTCTCTCGATATGACTAAGCCAGCGAAGTCGATAGGCCTTGACTTCACCAAGAATATTAGGCTTTTTGAAGACTCTTAGAAGACCTGGTCAAAGAGCCCAAAGAACACAATCATATAAAGGTAAATTAGGTGAGTAACTATTAGTAGGTATATGCATGGTATATCCTTTTGGCATAGGTACGTCATACTTGTACAGGTTAAGAGGCATTTTTTATTAAAAGTAAATGTAAAATATTTTTTCTTATATTGATTTTTTTTTATTTAATAAGTTAATGTCCTTTTCCAAATATCAAGGTTTGAAGCAATTTAAAAAACCATATTGTAGAGATAATGATATTTTTTAATAAGCTTTAGACCGTTGGGCCTTAAAAAACAAAAAAATAGAAATTATTTGAAAAATAATGCAGAAATATTGCGAAATATCTTAAATTTTCACACTAAGATAACGTGGATTTGTTATCGAGTTACACGTGATTAATAAGTAGCCGGTGCTCCATTGGGTGTAAGGGAAACGCAATAGCATAACCACTCTTCTTCTTAATTGGCAACGACCACCAAATGCCATTGCTCATTTCTCCCCTGTACTATTAAAAAAACAAACAGGCTGTAACGACGCTGACATAGGCGCGTGCTCGCGCATGTAATGACTAATATATAGCCATCCATTAGTGCCAGGAGCTTCAAATATATGAATAATAAACAGAACATTATTCCTCGTCGTATGGATCTTCTTTAATGCCTCCATAACTCTTAGCCCGTCTTATTTGTAACGTTTAGGAATGATCGAAGGGTAATTGGCTTGCGCGACTTGTAATAAGGGGTGTATGCTGCTTTGTAGCTGAATTGGCATGACCGGGGAGGTACCTCTTGCTGACATGATATCGGCGTAGTGACAGATATGCTATCTTGTATATGTGCTTAGTGCGGTGTGAGTTCCCGGTGACATATAAAAGAAAAAGGAGAGCAACGCGTCTGAAAAACTTTAAATTATGAAATTAATATTTTTTTTTTTTATGATATAGGGGAGCAAACGAGCAGTCGGAGTCATTTTCATGACTACCGACGCAGATTCGCTGCCCTCCTTTCTCGGCCCACCTCCATGTGCCACCTGCTACTTACAAACCTCACGAAACGCGACAGCACAGCTGTCACTTTACACCGGTCTCGTGAAAGCGATAGGTACCTCCCCGGTCGTGCCGGCCCAATTCGGCTGCATGCAGTGTGGCACTATCTCTTAAAAAGCTTAATCGATTGCAATGTAATACCTTCTTAGGGTCGATGCTATTATTTTGAGTAACAGCTAGCGTCACGCAGCATGCAAGTCTGCGATATCATATTATGTCTATCTCAGGAATAACATTTTTCATTCAACAACACAATAACCGTTTTCTTATCCTTTACTTTTTACGAGAAATAATTGATTATATACGAAGTGGTTTTAATCCGTCTCCAAAGACCTTAGATACATAGTGCAATAAATATAGTTATATATTACTAACAACATGTAATTTAAATGTATATTTACATGATATTTACGAAGATATAAAATATTTAAACATTCTTTAAGCAACGGTGTAATACCCGAGCGGGTTTGCTAGTAGGTGGGTACTGTATGATAATGTTAAAATTAACTGACGTGTAATATTCATTCAAAAATTAATGACAATATATTGTCTTAAGCCTCAGTTACAATTTGTTTTTTACCGCTAGACAATCTGGCTGGCGGAAAAAAAAGTAAGATTTTGATTCAGTTAATAAATTGTTATGTAATATGCCGCTGGCAGTCTACATTTTTTGCAGAAGCACCCAAATCATCCTTTCTGGGATCAACAAATGTGTGGGCAATAAGGTAATTTATTTTTTTAAGCTAATAAATTACTCATACGTCAAAATGTTGGACGTGCATCCGAGGAGCACAACGAGTGATATATTGGGTCTTGTCACAGCATTATGCCGCACGCACCTTAATATGTTTCATAAATAATTAATATCATTAATTAAAATTGCATTAAAACGGCCTTTAGAGTTTAAAATTAGTAGAATTTTGTTTTAAGTTTATTCTTTCGAATGTTATATTGGCTGGTAAGAATAGGTCTTATCATATTTATCCGTAGTAGTTTGAAATCTAGGCTACATATAATGTCACATTTACATATAACACTGGCTGTGACAGGTGATTTCAGCCGCTAGATACGCTATCCCAAGAGCAATTATTTTTATTATTTTATTAGCTGATGAGCCCCGCGGTTTCACCCGCGTAAATTTCGATCCCGTGGAAAATAGAAAATCATCCCATGACATCCCACAGGAACATTTTTTCGTGATAAAAACTATCCTGTGTTAATCCAAGTTATCCTCTATGTGTGAGCCAAATTTCCTGAAAATCGGTTCAGCAGTTTTTGCGTGAAGGAGTAACAAACAAACAAATAACTTTCGCATTTACAATATTAGGATAACAGGTCTTTATAAATCTATAAAATGTGTTGAATTGTTCCAAAATCAGTTCAGTGGTTTTTGCTTGAAATATCTACAAACATACTGTCATACATCCAGACTTTCTCATTTAAGTCATTACTAGGATATACTAGTCATATTACATTTAATTAAGTATGAGATTATTTTGTTTATCAATAAAGTTTAACAACTTTTATTATCATTAGAGGGCACTAGACTTAATTCCGCCATTTTTCTTTTATCTAAGTAGGTACAAACAAAAGGTATAAATAAGGCACGTTTCAGAGATATTGTTGCAGTGCAAAATGGGGTGGTTGATGTTTTCGTTGTTTGCAGTTCTGGCTGCTCAGGGATTAAGTGAATTAGTAGAAGATAATGTCGCTCCGAGAAAAATTGGTAAGTCAATTTTTTACATGTCTTTGTGTTTGAGAAGTCTTAACTAAATTTCAATTTACACTTAGTGAGTTTTACTCGTTATTACTACATATTTAACTAGTTAAAAGACAAGATACAGTATATTTTTTTCTCCTAATATAATGTCTCTCTCTTAATTTTAATGTTTTGTTGCTTGCATTAAAATCATCAGCCGTCAGAGAACTATCAGATAATTTAACTTTTTCTTTGCCAAAAGAGTAAACTTATATTTATATATCATGAAACTATATCACAACTCTTTCATTTTCAGCTGACAAAACATTTCTGCAGAAGCAAGTGGACTTGATAGCTTTATTCTTCCATATCCATGAGCCACTGTATGATGCAGAAATGAAAATAATTGCTCAGACGTGGGACTTGGAGAAGAACATCGAAAACTTTAAAATGAGCACGTTCTGTAATTTATTTTAGTTTTTCTAAGCCGTAATGTACGTGTTACTAAAATTTTTATATTGACTGCGTAAGAGAAGCTAAAGTGATTGGCAGAGCCAACTGTAAGATTCTCCACTGACAAGAGCTCTGCTAGCTAAGTAAAAAAAAACCGGCCAAGTGCGAGTCCGACTCGCACACCGAGGGTTCCGTATGAATGGGAAGAACATTCCAAACGTAATGCATGATTTTCAAGACCTTTTTCTCTAAAACGCGTGAAGGGATTAAGCTGAAATTTTTGTCAAATACGAAAGTCAGTTACGTCTTGATGCCTTGAAAAAATCACACTTCTAAGTTAACGAAATAAAAAGTTATAGCCAATTATGCACAAATATTGTATGAAAACGCACTTTGTCGAAAAGCTAAATTAATCGGGTACTTCCCGTTGACCTGGAGTTGTAAAATTTGGCAAGAAGTAAGAACTTATAGCACATAATATATAGGAATAAATCTGAAACTAGTAAATTATATGTAGATCATTGGAAAAATGATTATCAACTTATAACTAATGCGCCTGAAAAATTCGTGCCGCAACCGTCTATAGCTTAATCCCTTCACGCGTTTTAGAGAAAAAGGTCTTGACAGACGTACAGACAGACGGACAACAAAGCGATCCTATAAGGGTTCCGTTTTTTCACTTTGAGATACGGAACCCTAAAAAGAAGAAGGGGCAAACGAGAAGTTAGAGCCTGATGACACCGACACCGATAACATCCACAATATTGTCATGCATGTGTTATTCGTTCCCCGACGAGCACACAGCAATCCGATAAGGCTGTGTTAGTTGTATAAGTTTAGGTCCGATAAAAGACGTGTTGCGTTCTCTTTTCCTCATCCGCGAAAGCACAACTGCGTCTGCTTAAGGGCCTGTTCACATCTTCACGGCACAGCACCGTGCCACGGCGCGTTTCCGCGACGTGCTACTGCACGGTACAGCACCATTGCGCGTGCCACACGATACAACATAGCCGTAATTTACGGCGGTATCATGTGAGCGAGAGATACCTTCCACGTTGTACCGGCTGAACTCGGCTGCAGTGTAGCATGACACTACCTTTTACTAAACGGCAATATTTATAATACTATTAGGTACATAATATTTCTATTGTGTAATATTTGATGTGATCGTCAAACGCATCCCTAATATGCGAGGTAGGTGCCAACTCGAAGTGAACGAGTAGTACCTACGTACGAGTACGTACTGTTATACCTAAGGGTAGTATAGGGATATGCTCTCTCGCCCTTTATAGATTCTCCATCAGCACTTTAGCCCTTTTATTAACGATAGTTCCCAGCCGAGTAAGTCAGTCCATTCCAAATCTCTAACCGCGACGGTTGCCATTCCTAATTACTAGATCGTTACTATTTCTAATTAATGTATTAATATTATCCACTTATTAAAGTGGACTTTCATGTGTTTATTTCTAGTTCAATAAAATTGTATTTTTTTAAAAAGCTATTTTGAAAACCTCTCCTAACAAATTGGTGGCAGCGTAAAGGGATCTGAAAAAGTAGATCCCCGGAACGACTCCGAAAATAATAAAAGACATTTATACCAAAGTTAATTCAGTGAATACTTAGTGAAAAAACACCGTTTAAGTTTAATAAGTGAACGACGTTTGTC
>LUGF01025860.1:510700-522757 GCA_001625245.1 Calycopis cecrops
ACAACACAGCTGTCACTTCACGCCGGTCTCGTGTAAGCGAGAGGTACCTCCCCGGTCGTGCCGGCCCAATTCGGTTGCATGCAAGCATGCAGTGTGGCACTACCTCTTACTAAAAATATATTGATTATATATTGTTGTCGAACAGCCTATCATATGCTAAGTAGTGAAATTTATGATTATATCTATACCTTAACCTGCTTGGATTAGGGAGGGAAATTGGAATTACTTCCTACCCTTACTTTCTTCTGATTAAATTCGTTGCGGGTCCCAAGACTGATTTTGCTTTTCCCTCGGGCTCCCTGCGCTCATATCAAAGGGTTAAATGTGTTTGCCGCTTTCGATCCTGGCGAGACAGGAGTAGCAGCGGTGGGCAGGAGTAGTGGGCCAAAGCCCGTTTCAAAAAAAAAAAATAATCTATACCTGTAACATTTCGTTACAATTCTACTGGACCTTACCATAAGTTCTGTTAATAAAAAAAAAAAAAAAATATGGCAAACAAGATTTATTACTTTTACAGTGTATTGGTTTAATACACAAATATAAAACAATTAAAAATATTAAAAGCTTATTCGAAATGATCTCCATTGGCTGCAATACAGTCCTTTAAATGTTGAGGCCAGTTATCGCAATCTTTCAATGGGGAAATTTTTCACTGCCAGTCGTACGGATTGATTTTGGGACTCCAAATTACCATGGCGTTTAGAGCAAGCTGTAGGTACTCTTTAAAACTGACCATACATCATATTCCAGCGGATTAAGATCGGGACTAGACGACGGCCATGCTTCAGCTCGGACCCATTTTTATGAGTACCGACGCCGACCTACTCCGGCTACATGCATGCATGCAACATGACAATGCCTCTTCACCACGTGACTCATTCTCACACGGTTGTGAAGTTTTAATTCGTCGGTCTTCTCCAGGTCACGTGGGAGGAATGCCGCTCCTGGTGTTCATATCGATCAGCGAGCCCCGCGCTCCAAGTAATGGTACCGCTCCGCACACCCTGGGCAGGCGTACCACCCACCCACTGAACTATCCGCTGAACAGACCACTGTACCAGTACCAGGTGAAGAGACTTCCGAACATCCACATCGAAGAGGTGCAGATATATCACAAGCAGACGCCAGAGATTGTGCCTTATAATAATTGAAGTTACACATTTATAATTTAAAAATAATAGTGTAGATAATATAAGTAGGCATAATTACAAAAAGTAAATAAGTATATTTTATTTATAATAAATTGTTATCATAATATAAAAAATTCTCGTCTCACAATATTAGTTACCATATTCCTCCGATATGGCTCGACCGATTTTCATGAAATTTTGTGTGCATATCGGGTAGGTCTGGGAATCGGCGAACATCTATTTTTCATCTCGATTTTTTCACGAGATCGCAACTTACGCGTGTGAAACCGTGGATGGTAACATAATGTCTTAAGTTTACGCGAATATTACAATAAAGCAATTTTAACGTATTTTATCTCGGTTTATTCTATTGTTTTCACTTGCGTTGCTTCACAGCAACGATGGTCACGAACGGACTGTTTCTGACATGTCGGGCATGTAACATAATTAAATTAATCGCGATAAAATTAGTTAAAGTTGTTTTATTGTAATACAATTACACACTTATATTTATTTAATAACAATAATGAAGATAATATAAGTAGGCGTAATGATAAAAATAGATACAGATATTATATTTAAAATAAATTGTCGTTTTGTATAGGTATACTTACAATCTGTTGTTATTACAATTTCTGTTTTGCAGTTGAATCAGGACGGCACGAACCGGTTGGTACTTCTCTTATAAAAGTGGAAGGCTTATGATGAATGACGCCCACAAACATCTGCATGGTTGTGTCGCCTCCCTGCTCTGCTCGATGGTGGGTTGGAAGTCTTACAAACCACACGAAATGCACTTATTTGTCGCTTTAACGCGATATCATTTTTTATGGTATAGGGAGCAAACGAGCAGTCGTAGCCATTTTCATGGCAACCGACGGCCATAGACATCCGCTTAGAGGCTATACAGATGCTCTGCTCTCCTTTCGCCTTCCACCTCCATGGGCCACCGGCTACTTACACACCGCATGAAACGCGACAGCACAGCTGTCACTAACGCCGGTCTCGTGTAAGCGAGAGATGCCTCCCCGGTCGTGCCGGCTGCACGCAAGCATGCAGTGTGGCACTGCCTCTTACTAAAATCATGAAGCTAATACTAAAATAGTACGAAATAGTGACACCCTGAAATGCAGCCGAAATGGGCCGGCATTATCGGGGAGGTGCTCTTGCTCACATGGCATTGTAAAGTGTCTTCTACGTCGCGTTTCGCGCGGTGTGTGGTAGCTTATCCATTGGAGGAGAGTAGAAACGGTGGGCTGTCCTTTTCCTAGCAGCACATGTGTAAATTATTAGAATGTTTGTGGGCGTTGGCAGCCAGGAAAATGCTCCAATTGCTTCCCTTATTATAAATAAACTATCATGGGTCAATGTTTATTTTGTTTATTTTTCATAGTCTTGAAACCTTCCCAAAACTCGTATATCTACGAACACGTTTGATGATTATACAAACACATATTCACTATTTGTTTAGGCATGAAAATATCAAGCGATCCATAAAAGTATGATGACCTGGATAAAGGACATGTCTATGAATTTATTACCCTAGGGCCTAGATGGGTATGTAAATAATACGATAAAAATTGTGCAAAAACTATCGATTTCATTTGTTATTTCTATATTCGAACGGGATTTTGGTTAAGGTAGGGCACTGGATCACCCATCCTTAGTCTCTAGTTATGTATATATATATGGTCGCTTTACCCACTTATGCTTACTTACGCTATAAACACAAATCTGTAAATAATTTTGCTTTTTGCTGTCGCCTTTATATCTTTGTTGTCCATATACCTAATAATAAAGGTTTACCTCAGCAATCAAGCGACGGAGCATAACACCAGCGTAACATTTTGCAGCGCAATCATCGCTTACGTCTCTTCTTTCACCTTTCAGTTCAGACTTATATTCATTCGAGTAAGCTCATAAGTATGTTGGAACTGACCATGACCCGATGTTTGTATTAGTTTAGACAATGTTGCGAATGTGACTAGTAGCAGTACTAGGTGTACTAGTAGTAGTACTAGTATTAGCATTGCCAGATTCGTTTTTGGGCAGTTCGGTTTCCCAATCCAGTTCAATTTGAAAAAAGGCGGGATTCTTACGCTAAAAGCGGGATTTTGCAGTTTACTTCAAAAGAAAACGTAAGCCTTATATTGTAATCAATTTGTTGTCCATCTCTCTGTATGTCTTTCAAAACCTTTATATCAGGAACACGTGGAAGGATCGAGCTGAAATTTATATCAAATATGGAGTATTTAATCGCGTCTAACAGTGCTAAATGTTGCCGAAATATAACCTCTCATGTGCCAAACATCAAATTTTACAGGAACCAAATAAAACATCGCCCTGAATTTTTTTATATGAATGTGTTCTACATCATAATTTGAAATGATTAGCATATTTTTTGTCCTTTAGACGAATTCGTATAGTATTGATTGTACTAAATATAATAGGACATTTTATTTATTTTTATTTTTTTCGACACATAAGACGTTTTATTTGCTATTTATATTCACATAAGACGTTTTAGGTACACATAAGACAAATTAAATAGTCATTATTTCATAAAATTAAAACATGATTTAGTATTATGCACCTTTAATTAGCAGTTATCAATTCTTAAATGACAATGAAAATGGATACAAATCATCTGACGCTTATAAATACATACAGTATACATAAGATATTTTGTACTATCAACTATTTGTAATTTAAAAATCTCCTATGTGTAAAATATATGAACATATGTGGTTTTGTGTAGACATAATTACCTACGTGACTGCTACTTGAGAGGTTTTCTAACTTACTTATAACTTTTAAAATACAAATGATATGCACATAGGAGTTTGTGCTAAAAGTGCGTACGACAACAGACTACACGATTCTGCAATAAATTTTTTTTGGTATGGGTGACACATAAGAGGTTTTATTTTGGCAACGACGTAATGTTAGTTAGCTCATTAGGTGGCTGAACCAGCTGATCCATGCTAAAGAGTAGGTAATATGAAATTTACAAATTTTTACATCAACCAAAAAATAACCTAATTAAAATATTATAAAACCATATTTTACTTAGTAAATTGTTTCCTTATTTTTATTACCCTTAATGTTTTCATTTTGTTACGAAAGGTTCTGGTATATTTGGAAAATACTGTCACTCATAATATATGGGAACCGCGCTCGGGACATTTAATTACATTTCGCCACGCTACATGCACGCATGCAGCCCAATTGGGCCGGCACAACCGGAGAAGTACCTCTGGCTTACACGATACCGGCGTAAAGTGACAGCTGTTGCGTTTCGTGCGGTGTGAAATAGCTTATGGAGAAGGAGGAGGAAGGAGGATAACGTATCTGAGGATATGCGGATGTTACCTAGCTGCTCGAATCCTACTTAGAATATTATTATCATACGGAAAGTGCACATATCAGTTATTACTTGGCTTTGCCGTCTAGACGCACACCTATATTCATAATAAAACGTCGTATTGAAACCTGTAGCGCCCTCTCTCAACACATTTAAAAGATACGTGCTTTGTAGTTACGCCATCTGTTTAAAGACTTGTCAAACATGACGACTTGAGTAAATGTAAAAATATGTATTAAATTGATGTGTTGATAATTTTATTTTTAAATCAATTTTTATTAAAAATGTGAGACGTGAATTATTTTTATTTTAAATAGGATAATAATAAAATATGTTTTCTATAGGCATGTTAATGAAAGCAGCTAAGATATTTGGACATGATAAAACTTGCTTATATATTGAAGTAAATAAAAGTATAATCATTTGATAAATAAAAAGGACATATTCGCTACTAGAAGATAATACAATCATTATTTTATTTTATGGCTACCATTAGGTTGAATCTTTTTAAAGATAGATGGCGTTTTATAATGTAATCGTTGTGTGTTATTATGACAATAGATGGCAGTGTGTTTTTTGTTAGCTAATATTATCATAGTAGCAATGTTTAATTTATTTCAAAAAGGGAGGAATTAGTTACATTATTTAGAATGGATTTTGTACTACGCCAAATTAAAGATGTGCTACGACCCTTTCATTTATTTTCACATGTTGTGATTACATTTAAATATTTTTAATCTAATTAGAATCTGACAAAACTAGATGTGCCGCGGAAAAAAATTCAATAAACTTATAAGATTATCAGGAGACTAAAATGCTTTTAGTCAGAATATATTTATTTTTAAATATTACACATATTTGATGTCATTCTTAGATGAAATGCCTATAGGTAATTAGTACTTGATGGAGTACAGGAATTAGGATGGAGTGGTCACACAGGCCAAAGATTAAAAAGCTTTTTCAGCAACTAAACCCCCTTTTCTGTTATTTTTATTATATTATGGACTTAGCTTAGTATTCATCATCATCAGCTCTTATTTCTGTACTGCTGGACGTCATTTGTGTTCGAAATTACTGGTTATCAAAAATGTTTATTTTCAAAATTTTGTCCGTTGGCTTGAACGCGCTGTCATGCATAAGCTGTGGGATGAAGTGTCATGCGATTTTCATAGATGTAGGTATTGGTGGAAATTGGATTTCTGAACTCGTAAAGGGATAGGCACCGTTTCGCCTTCGCTTTTCGAAGTGGGGCATGGAGTTTCAAACACAGAATACTGACCGGCTCGAGATGATACGATTACGATCCATTTATGAGTTGATAAGTGTGCGGTGACCATAATGTACCTTTCTATTTTGAAGCCTATTCGATACAAACAACTAAAAATTCTTTCCTCTTTATAATATTAACTAATCGCGAACTGTCTTGAAGTTCTGCAGAACTTTTTAATTTCTCCAAAATTTCAATATTATAAAACCTTTGGGTCCAACCGGTACTTCAACCCAGACAACGTGTGAGGCGATTATATTAATTCAAAACTTTTCTCAAAACTAATTTATCTCATTAATTTTCGTCCCCTAGTGTAGATTGTCGTTTTAGTAAACACAAAACTTAAAAATGTGATTTTTTCAAGGCATCAAGACGTAACTGACCTCCGTATTTGACAAAAATTTCAGGTTAATCCCTTCACGCGTTTTAGAGAAAAAGGTCTTGACACACGTACAGACAGACAGACAGATTTGTTGTCCACAAAGCGATCCTATAAGGGTTCCGTTTTTTCTCTTTGAGATACGGAACCCTAAAAAAATCAGATAGCTTCGTTATGGCTGGTGATATGCGGCGAAATCATACGAGAGAGAGGAAACTGTCCGGTCGCGTCGGCCCGATTTAATTCATTTTCTATGAATATGACTTTAATCTTGTCATATTTCTGGCTTGTCATATTTTTTTTTGGTGACGCGGATACTGGCGTAGCGAATGTGTTAGAAAGCCTTCTAGGTGGGGTAAATGGTATTTGGAGTTCGCGGAAAGTGCCGAATACCAATTAAAACCACGAGCGCCATCAGTGCATTTGGTGAGACGCTCTGGAGCTGATACTTCGACTCTACTAGCGTAGACGACAAGACAGAATTCAATTTTGAAATTAAAAAAAAATAGTGGGGCTATTTCAGACATCTCCTGAGCTAAATTTAAAAATAATTAAGTTATTAGTATCAATATGATGATACTTATAATAATATACATAAGTATTGCTTTTTAAATACATAATGTAGGTACTATCAGGGTATAAGTACTATCTTCATTTTCGAACCATTTTAACTGCCTCGTGGTCTAATGGTAAGCATGTTAAACCTCAGTTGAATGGTCTCGGACTCGAATTTCGGGTCGGACCAAAAAGTGTTAATGAGATTTTTTATTTTTTTAATAACTGGCCGGAGTCTGCAAGTTGGCGGTGTTAATCCCCCGTGCGTATTGCCAGGTCGTGTCACAATGCCGTGACATGAATAGAGAATGAAGGAATAGAGTGCACTTGTGTGATGTGTCTGTGCAAATACTTGCGCACTATAAATATTAAGTCCTCCCCAGATGGATCGTCCCTACAATACGTTATCATGTATTTTCATTCAGTAGCTTCATATATTTCATGGTTGTTCTAAGTGAAACGAACAAAAATAAAAACTTTTTCATATAGGTATAAATTTAGTAGAAGTTGAGATATGATTTATATTGTTCACTGAACCTAATGAAAGTGAAAAAACAACAACAAATGTATTAAGAACGTGATAGGTCACATTCGGCCTATAAGATAACTGCCATGGAGATGAGTTGAGATTGTTGATAGGTGCTGCTGTTATTGTGATAAATTATAAATCTACATAATATGTTTATAATTGTGATATAAAAAATAATGATAATACATGAAATAAAAAATGTGTTTATAAATTTAATTGGCTCAATTTAAAATAAGCACATTGATATTAAAGCTTTGTAAAATATAGTCGCATTGGATAACCGATATTAATTGGTAGCTATTCTGGCGCGTTTTGTGCGGTGTGAGAGCCTGGTGGACCAACAGAGAGACTGCACCAGTTTGCCCTCTGGTGACACTATTATGCTGATTAGCGTTTTTTTTTTTATATGATATAGAAGGGCAAACGAGCAGCCGGAGCCGTTTTCATGACTACCGACGCCCACAAACATCCACATAGAGGCTATGTGGATGTTTATATATATGCGCTGCCCTCCTTTCTCCTCCCACCTCCATGGGCCACCGGCTACTTACACACCGCACGAAACGCGACAGCACAGCTGTGACTTTACGCCAGTCTCGTAAGCGAGAGGTACCTCCCCGGTCGTGCCGGCCCAATTCGACTGCATGCAAGCATGCAGTGTGGCACTACCTCTTACACCTTTAGTTATCAATTGACGAAAATGAGCTGATAATGATAATGAAGAGAGATTACTATTTATATTAAGTGTAATAATATTAAGTAAGAGGCTGTAGCATACTGCATTGCAGCCGAATTGGGCCATGACGACCGGGGAGGTACCTCTTGATAATTGACATCTATCCTATAGCGTTTCTTACGGTGTGTGTGTAGCCGGTGGCCTATGAAGGGAGGAGGATGAGGAAGAGTGGAAATGAGACCAAAGCATTTCCGTAATTTCTATACGGATGTCTGTGGACGCCGGTAGCCATCGAATAGCTCCGACTGTTAGTTTGCCCGTATATACAATTAAAATAATATTGTAACCGTTACCAACCGGTCTTATAAATAAATGAAAACAACACTGTTGTTATGTGTTGATAACGTAACCGACCGTAATATGTATGACCTTGGTTCATAACTATAAACATGTGTAACTAGACATGTCTACCCATAAATATCCTTAGAGGCAGTCGATGCCACTAATTATGATCACCTCTATCAGTTCATGAACGCACACGGGGATATTTATGAGTAACCACGTTAAAAGTTCTGAGGTAACAAATATATGAAAGAAAAATAAAATACATACAAGAGGATTCCTCGTTTTCGATAGGTCGTTTAAAATACATAAATTTTTTACGAGTAACATGGCATTTTTTTTTGGTTTTGCTGGGAAATGCTTTACGCACTACCACCGGTCTTGGGTGAGACCCGATGGATGTGTGGGACTCGCAGCTAAGCCGAATACCCACTGAGACCCCGCAGGTGACATCACCCGCCTATATTGAGGTGATCCGGATCTGTTAGAAACACGGCACAGGCGTAACATATCATAGTAAATCGTTTTAAAATAAATAAAATGAAATGTTTGATTTCATATCATTCCGTTACAATAATCCTCTTTATTATCACTGCACATCTACTGCTGTTCAAAATCCTACTAATATGGATTCGCATTTAAAACATTAGTTGGATGAGAAAGTTTGTGTTCGTTTGTTTGTTGCTCTTTAACACAAAAACTGCTGAACCGATTTTCATGAAATTTCGCACACATAGAGGGTAACTTGGATTAACACATACGATAGATTTATCCTGAAAAACTGTTCCTATTCTATTTCCACGGGATGGAAATTTACGCGGGTGATACCGCGGGGCGCAGGTAGTAAGATTATAGGCGATTTTTTAATTGCAGCTATCGTCCCATAGCTACTAATATAAAAATCGGCTCTAAGAAACCTTACATTTACCTTAATTTTTAATTTTTTTTAGGTATACATTTATTAGCTACCCTTCTATAAAATTTCCAATCGAAAGCTCTCACTTTACTTTCTAATACTTTAGGACAAAGGAGCAGAAGCCTTCGTTGCCTATCAACGGCTATAGAGTCCATAGACATCCGCATAATGTTACCCCCCTTCTCACCTTTTTCTATGAGCCGGAAAAGTCCGAAAAATTACAAGTCGTACCAAACGCAGCATGACTACATCTTACCAAATTAAAAATGCATATGATATTACGCCATACTTGTTCGATAAATATGATATGTAATATAATCTCTCTATACCTATCTATGCTAATATTATAAAGAGGAAACCTTTGTATTTTTGAATTTTTGTATGTTTGTATTGAATAGGCTCAAAAACTACTGGACCGATTTCAAAATTTCTTTTACCATTACTTAGAGGAATTCTTCCGAATCCGTATAGGCTATATTTTATCCCGGAAAATAGATAGGATTTTTCGTGGTAGGGAAAATTGTGGAGTAACTCGACGAAAAAACTGCCATACGTTAACGATTCTCGCGAACGCTGCCTAAATGGTTAGAGATGTATGATTGACTTCTAAAGAAAAGTTGTAGAGCTCAATAATGGCTACAAAAAAGTCCGCGATAGTATAAACCAAACATTTATATTTTAGCCATTACAACCACTTTTCCATAGAATAAAGGTAATTAAAATTATTAGCCTAGGTTTATTGATCATATTATCGTCAAATACTAATCCATATCCAAATAAACTATTTATTAAACAAGATTGTTTCAATAGCTATAAATTACTTTTTATTTTATTCCAATCAGACAATCCATTCAAAAGATATTACGAATTTAAAATTGTAATTGGTATTAAAATGAATGATGGCCGCCGGCCGATATGAAATGAAATTAACAAAATGATTATTGAAAAAGTACCCGATGATTTTAAATGTTTTAAATTAATCGACACCGTGTGTAACACCGAAGATACAGTACACTATTCACAAGAATTTTTAACCTCACTCAATCCTGCCGGCTTGCCACCCCACGAACTGAAATTAAAAGTAGGTACGCCCATTAAGTATGCTATTATGAAACCTAAGCCCTCCTAATAATATGCAATGGGACAAGACTTTTGATAAAATAATTGTGAGCCAATGTGATTGTAGCGACCATCATCACCGGCCCGGCGGCTGGACAGCTCGCTCACATTCCGCGGATCCCGATGATACCGACAGATTTGCCTATTTCCTTTTAAAGATTACAGTTTCCCACCAAGGTATCGTTTGCCCTTACAATAAATAAATCCCAGGGTCAAACTTTTTCAATAGTAGGCATCGATCTCAGAAAAGAGTGCTTTTCTCATGGGCAATTATATGTTGCACTTTCTCGAGTAGGATCTCGTGAAAACCAATATGTTTTAATGCCATCTACAAATACTGCTGCGAACATAGTGTATAATGAAGCATTTTTTTTTTGTTGACGCAGAGACCTTTACGCACGCTACCCAGGAGCCCGGGTGGCTCAACCGGGTACAGTGTCGGGCTCGACAACTGGGTTGCCCCTACCGACTAAACCCCTGCGGGGTGCCTTCAGCCGCTATGATTGGAGGGCCCCGGATCTGAAAGCAACAGGGCACCTCCAGCGACAGGCTGGCCCTGGTGAAAAGGCCAGACTCCTTCTCCTTAGGGACTGTCCGGCTTCCTTTGAACAGTCCCTAACTCCACCGCCAACGCAACAGACGGTGCGCCCCCGTTCGGTCGCGGGACATAGGGTGCACAGCAACGACAAACCGAGACACCTCTCCTCCCGCGACCTGGATGCCTTCATGGAGGAGGCTCCATGGACGCATCCAGTGCGGGCCCCAGCGAAGCCCACCCGACGCGTCCCCACCCGGGATCCCTCTTGGTTCACCGTGGTTGTCCAAGCCACGGCTACTAAGCCCCTCACCAAGGTGGAGATCCGCCGAAGGGGATAGTGAAGCATTAAGGTAAGTAAAGTCGTTAAAATTAAAAATTAAAAACAAAAATAAAAGAGTTAAGCAGGTACGAAACAAAGAAATGTAACACGAATAAAAAACCTATAAAAACATACATACAAAACAATTATTTTTTTCAGAGAGCTTAAAAAATAAACGTCCACCCGTGCGAAGCCGGGGCGGGTCGCTAGTTATATATAAAATTGTCGTGTCACAATGTTAGTTAGTTACCTTACTCCTCCGAAACGGCTAGACCGATTCTCATGAAATTTCGTGTGTCTATTGGGTAGGTCCGAGAATCAGTCAATATCTATTTTTCACCTCGATATTTCCACGGAATCGAAACTTACGCAAGAAAAACCGCCGAGCACAGCTAGTGTAATATAAGTAAATAATATATTTTAATTTGAGATACATATCTGCTCAGATTGACCCGGACGAAACCGTGGGCCACGACTGTGCTGTGAAGGTGATCTATCACTACCACTGGTGATAACCAAGTCAAGGTTGCCGATAGTCGATATTTGTGTTTTTATTTAGTGAAAAAGTCAAACTCTTTCTGATTCTGAGGTTATCTGAGTTCGCGATATATTTGGGGCTGAATGATATCACTGGGTTATAACGATCATCAACAAGAGGTAGTGCCATGCAGACGAATTGGATACGATCAGGGAGGTACCTCTCTCGATCACGGTTCGGCCGTAAAGTTTTTACGACCAGCCTGGCGCAGTGGTACAGGGCTCGGATAAGTGGATCATGTAGCGCCCGGGGTCGCAGGTTCGAATCCTATGTATGGTAAGAGGTAGTGCCACACTGCATGCTTGCATGCAGTCGAATTGGGCCGGCACGACCGGGGAGGTACCTCTCGCTTACACGAGACTGGCGTAAAGTGACAGCTGTGCTG
>LUGF01025860.1:522893-535622 GCA_001625245.1 Calycopis cecrops
TCGGTAGTCTTCAAAGGATTAGACTGTTCGTTTCTCGCTTTTTAATATAACAAATTATAGATATAGAATTAACATAATATTGTAGTAGCAGACAAATCCATAAATATCCATAGTTAAAAGACAGTTTCAGTTACATAATATTATCTAAACTAAATTGTAAACACATTGAATTTACTTGCTTTTTCGCTCAGTGCAAAACACTTTTTGAATTCATGATTTTTTTCTTTCATAAGCAGAGGATGTTTAATTGTACGTCTACATATCTGTAGATCGGCTTAGTTTAAAATAAATTTTATGCCGATACGTATAGAGAGCTTTAAAAATTATGTTCTACTGGCTCAAGTTCCAGATCTACTTTGTGTAATGCTATCGCTGTGAATCGGTTCTATTTGCCCACTCCATTTTAATTACTTCAATTCACTTGATTTACCTATATAATTAATTGGTGTCAATGAGAAAACACAATGAATAATCAAAATGAGAATAACAGATTCCAAATTCAAATGTGTTCTGTTTATTTTTAATTGTAACAGCACCTTTTTTCGGCCAGACTAAACACTTTAATTATGTCAGACTATGAATTGTGAACGCGGACGAAGCAAGACAGATATGTAAAGATTCTACAAGAAAAGTGAGAAGTTGAAGTACTTGGTAGTATTGTGGATAGTGAACAGATAGGGGAGGTACTTTTCGCTTACATAGTGCCGACACAAATTGAAAGCTATGTTGTCTTGTCTCGTGTGGTTTGTTAGCTTCTAGTGGCCCATTGGAGGGGATGAGGGAAGTAAGCAACCCTTCCTTTTTGCACCTGCATTGCAGCCGCAAAATCTTCTTCTGTATAACGTTTGTGCTGATGTTTATAAGTTCCCCGATCCCCGGTACTAATGATCTTCTCCATAATATTTTAAACAATAGATCAGATGGTTCAATCCAAGTAAATAAATATTATCGAGATGAGCCTAGTGGCTTGTACCTACATAATATGCACTTTCTTTGAGAACAAAAAACAAGGAAAAGAGACAGGATAAGTAACGTTTGTTAGGGACTATTATTATCAATAAAGTACTATAAATTCTTTCTTTGAGACAAAGAACCAATTTACATGATAATAATAAGTACTATGCTTCATCACTTTTAATACAATTATCAAATGCATTGTACAAATTATGAACCAATACTATGATGATGTCGGTGCGATTCTTGGTCAAATACTGTCTCATATCATGGGGATTTTCGAATTTTACTCCAAGAAACAAATTAAAATTATGACGATTGAACTCGTATGAAAGAGCGATCGAGCAATTGATTGAATTTCAGATTTATTATATACGTTCCTAAGGAGTATACTCCAGTCGACTGCCTGAGCTGACACAACTATTAAAACTTAAAGAGAGCCGTTCTACCGGTGTTTTTTTTTTTTATAATTCTCATTATTACTACTGCGGACCCGTGACCCGTGGTCCGCACCTTTCTTATTTTAGCTATTATTTTAGCACCTTTCTTAGTTCTACCGGTGTTAGGTACCTACCATGCATTGCATAGAGTACCTAGAGTACCTATGCCTAACCGCAACTATTTTGCCTAAAGGCGCACTATGCTTCTTTTATTACTCACTTTTACTGTTTAGTCTGTTAATAAATTAAGTTAATTAAGTTACGTGTGTGTCTTTAGTATTGTGCTCAAATAAATGTTTTCTTTCTTTACTTTCTAAACCTAAATACAGTACAAATACTGTGTCCTATTCATCAAAAGTTACAAGCTTACAAGTTACTTGTTGAAATATTTTTACGCGTACTTGTAAATTAGAAGGTTTATTAAGTAATTTCACAACTTTTTATAGCATAGGGGGCAACTGGGCGATTGGAGCCATTTTCATGACTACCGACCGTCATAGATATCCTCATAGAGATGCGTAGCCCTCCTCCCTTCTCACCCCGCCACGCGCCACCGGCTACTTAGAAACCGTAAGCGAGAGGTACCTCCCAATTCTGCTGCATGTATGCATGCTACTACTTTGTCTCAAAATTTGTAGATTCAACCCAAAATAATTACAAAGACGTATCTTGTGAATTCGTTTAACTGTAAAAAAGTCTACAAGTATCAATTCACGCTCGTAGACGGTGGCCCGGTGGTGGAGGGAGAGGAGGGGGGATGACTGAAGAGAAATCAGGCGCAGGGCCGGTCAGTCTGGAGTTAGGAAATCGTCGGTTTCCCATAACACCGCCAAGCACCGGACTCTGAACTGTTATTAGAGATTGAAAAAATCCCGACCTAGGATCGGAAGCCGGGACCACATGCTTATGGTTATTGTGGTCTGAACATGTCCACCACTATGAATATGCCACGTGGCAGTAAAACATAAGTATAAAGTGATAAACTTGGGTCATTTTATTTTAAAATTATTATTAAAAGAAATTGAAATAGGTGCTATAATCAATATAAACAATGATAAGAGTGCACTTTTGTTTAAAATCATTCTTTATAATTGGGAATCGATAATAATAAAGTGTCATTATTGACCTTGCCCGTGAAGATATATCTAAAGAACATAATGATAAAAATATGACGGTTATATTTATCATTATTATCCCACCACAAGTTTTTTTTTTGAGTATAAGTGGGCAAACGAGCTGTCGGCTTTTTATGACTACCAACGCCCATAGATATCCGCATACGTTATAAAGTTGCGTTGGAGTTTCTCCATGGCTACACATCGTATGAAACGCAACAACACATCTATGTGTGCCGGTATCATTTTTTTTTTTTTATAGTATAGGAGGGCAAACGAGCAGTTGTAGCCATTTTCATGACTATCGACGCCCATAGACATCTGCATAGACTACAGATGCGCTGCCCCTCTTTCTTCTCCCACCTCCGTGGACCACCGGTGTGGATCATCTAAGCGACAGGTATTTCACCGGCCGTGTCGGCCCAAATCGGTTACAACGCTATTGCATTGCGACAGTACCATTTACGATAGTATATGATGACATAATTATTCTACTAATATTACTCCTTCAGTCTTCACGCAAAGACTGCTGAACCGATGTTCAATGTTCATGAAATTTGGCACAAAAAAGAGTAACTTGGATTAACACACAAATTATAGTTTTATCCCGAAAAAATATTTCTAAGGGATAACACGGGATGTTTTTCTATTTTCCACGGGATCAAAATTTACGCGGGTGAAACCGCGGGGCGCAGCTAGTAATCAAATAAAGACATATTAACATTTTATATCTTCGAGACAGTGCAACTTCTACGTTATTGGAAATAACTAAACATGACCTAAACACCTCGTGCCCACTAATCGTTAAAAATAAAAGTAACTCAAGCGTAATAAAAATTATTTTATTATGCTTGAGTTACTACCTATTATAATAGCTTAATAATTCAAGAACAGTTACAATAAAACAACTTAAAGGGATGTTATCGCGATTTATTTATTTATTTTACAAGTTTTTTCAGAAGCTTTACGTCAAACGGTCACGGGTGAAGCTTTACAGTCTACCCGCAAAAAAAAAACCCGAGTTGTCGGTGTGCTGCGTGTTCCAGCGCACGTACGCCTAAACAAAATGTTGAGTTATATGGTGTAGGGCGAAAATGAGCAATCGGAGCCATTTTCATGACTACGGACGCCCATAGACATCCGCATAGAGGCTATATAGAAGCGCTGCCCTCCTTTCTCCTCCCAGTTTTGTTATAATGTTCGCGTAAACTTAAGACATCCTGAATAATTTTCTGATAGTATCTTTTTATGTTATCTGAACTTATATTATAAAATCGAAGATAAGCCCGCAAAATCTTAATACAGCTTCATCGAATGGCTTTTGCTATTCGGGCTGCGAAATTAGGTAATCTGGTCGTGAAGGAATTTTTATGATCGAATCAGTATTTCCGTGTGACATCACAGTTTTCCCATGATGACTTATGAATGAATTGATGGTTTTTGGCGCCATACATACATAATGTATGGCTTATAAATTTACCGCTTCAGCCTGTATGACTTGACAATGAGGTGCCAGTATATTCATATTATATCGGCACTAGATACCTATTTTAAATATATATATTGATCACTCGTTTTTGGTTGAGGTACTTACCTAATACTTAAGTACCTACTACTTGACATTTATAAGTTCTAGAATATCATCAGATATATTAAAATATATTTTGGGCACTCTGATTTTTCGTTATTTAATTTAATAAACTATTTAGTAATTACTATTTTACATTTCTAACTGCTGCTAACATCAGTCTGTTTTCGTATACTGTTGGACGTTGGTCTCCTCGAGTGCATGGATCTTCAAGAAAAGAGCCTCCTCACATATCGAAGGCTGGCAACGCAACTGTAAAACTCCTGGTGTTGCGGCTGTCTGTGGGCGTCGGAAATCACCTCAATCTCTGTGACCCGACTGCTCGTTTGCCCTCGAACTCGGGCTTCGGTCGCAGACCACACCACTGAGAAACTTCATTTCTTAACTTCTTAATGAACTGTTTATTTCGTAATTTATAACATCAACGAGACTGTTTTTCAACCTGCAATTTGTCGTGCGGCTTTTCCCAGTACACGTTGATAAGTAAAACACACACTAAATAATCAAAGTAGTTTAAGTTGAAATAAACACACGGTAACTTTGATGCATATTTTACTAAACATCCTTTTCAAGTCACTTTGTTCACATGTTACACATACGTTTCACACTTCGTTACGCAGTCAAATTTATTTCCGATTTTTTTGCACGACGATGTGACAAATAGAGTTTGAAACTTTTGAATTTCATTTGAAATTCACACATAACACGACCACTGAAACTAAATTGTAAGTTTAAACTAAAGATCATCAATGTTTTTCCAATAAGGAACTATGTAAAAAGTTGGAAAATTGCATCATCTCTTACGTATGTAACATTGTTTGGGAACTTCGGAATTATCTTAAAGTGACTACATATTTACATTTCCGGATAATAATAACAGTTTATTGACCCTAAAAAGTACCAAAGTTCATAAGAATCATTGGTTCATTGCGTTGTGTGTGGTTGTGATCATCGTAAGTAAGCGCACAAGTAGACTTTTCCTACATAACAGCAATGTTTGTATCTTTACTTTGCATTTCAGTTTTGGCTGTAGGTAAGGTTTTGGAAGAGTTTGGTTTGTCCGGATGATCTGATCATCCAAAACTAGACAGTTGACTGTGAACCAGTTAGATATCATTAATCTGACATGAAATCAGAATTTATTAATAATATAAAAAAATAATATTTTTATTTTATTTATTTATAGTGTAGGGGGGCAAATAAGTAATCGGTATCATTTATGACTACAGACGCACAGAGGCTATATAAATGCGTTTCTGATTCCATTCGAATCCTGGATCAGACCAAAGAGTGTTATTGGAATTTTTCAATTTCTGATAACAGTCCGAAGTCAGGATGTTGACGATATGCCATGCCCGTGCCTGGGAGAGCACGCTAAGCCGTCGGTAATGCGCCTGATTTCTCTCCCGTCGTGTGTCGGAATATAAGTAACAATGAGGGAATAGAGAGTGCATGTATCAGCGAGCACACTTGTGCACTATGATATGTCCTGTGCAGATGGCGTCTCTATAGAGACGCTGCCGTAGTCGAATTTTATTTTATCTTCAAATTTATTTATCTCTCTCTCTCTCTCTCTCTCTCTATTTACTTATGAGAAACAAGAAATTACTCGGAGAATAAAGTACTCATCAGCATCATCAGTCGAATGTCCTCTGTTGGACGTAGGTCTCCCTAATAGAGCGCCATAGGTAACTAAGTTAAGTTACTCACCGCCATCCACTTAATTAGCTGTATCATCATCATCACTATTAGCAGCCAGAAGACATCCACTGCTGAGCCTAGTCCTATCCCGTGTGAGCGGCACAGCTCGCAATCACAAGCGTGTTGCATCCATCCATCTGCAACCTTGATCAAGTCATCCGTCAATCGAGTGGGAGGCCGCCCAACACTGCGGTTACCGGCGCGGTGCCGTCACTCTTCCACTCTTCCCCACCTGTTGCCGATTCTGCAAGCAATGTGGCCTATTTTCCACTTCAACTTACAGTCTCAGAACTGTCTGTTAGCCTGGTTCTCTCTAGTTGTGTATAGGTACTATTTTTAATACTTTGTTGTTACAGAGGTAACGAATAAAGCAGCGGAATTGTTTCGACACAGCCGGGCAGGAGACTGTCACAGCTCAGCCGCTCACGTGATAGCGTCGTGAACTATGCTGTCGCGTTTTGCGCTGTTTGTGAGTAGCCGATGACCGATAAGAGGCATATAAAAAAGAGGCTTGGAATTTGCCCAGAAATTTGCAGATTTCTATGAACGCGTCGGACGTCATTAAAAATGCTCTGATTGAGTCTTTGTCCAAAAATATCATAAAAAATGCATAAACTGGCCTGCCATGAAAGCAGCTAGGACTCGTAATGCTTTCATCTATTTACTTTTATTAAAATAATAATATGAAAAATTACATGTATATATTTTTGCCAGTCTGCCGGTGCCCAGTCAAGACATTTTTCTCGGGAACGCGTGCCAGGATCAACATGAAATCACGCCAAATACTGAACTCAATCTCTAATTACAGAAAACTTATAACAGTGCCAGAGATGTGGCCGCGGAGCGGTCTGTGATCTATAGGAGCCGATCGCGAATTAATCCCTGTAGAATACCCCACATAACTCCTCTCGGCTTCTATTCACTGCACTTTAGTTTATTATATCATATAGTTTTGAAGGCCTAATAACTTTATTAAAATATGATTTTATAGACTAAAACATTTGCTATAGCTTTTTCTTTATATAATTTATGTGGTATCTCTGACTGTAGAGGTAGGACGAGCAGAGAGATTGTGTTTGGTGCGTTGTGGAGGCAAGAGTAAAAAGTGAAATACTAAACAAACGAACCCGTGGTTAATAAGTTCATGTTGTAACAGTAGAATGTATAACGTATATGCAGTTCATAACTTCATATTGTAAACTCCACTATTTGGGTATAAGAGTTTCAGCACAGTAAAGTTATATGGCTACATTTTGTATAGTGGATTTATTACGCGACTTGTTAAGTCAGTTGTATTTTGCTAATGAAAAACTAGGATCTATAAAGTCTATATTAGTTTAATACTAGTGCTGCTTAAGCAAATATCTATAATGTATAAGTGATTCGATGGCTTGATATAACGAGAGAAAAATCTAGCGCATGACGTACGTGCAAAGTTCTCGAGACACGGGCACATGACACTGGTAACATCTAAATGTAAAATGTACCAATTTTTTGTCCTTACAGGGACTAGAACCCGGGACGTTATGACACGCTGCAAATATTTTAGCTTATATTTTATATACTATTCCTACAAGATAGTTGTCAACATTATAGGCAGAATGATGATGATGACGATAATTTTAATTACACGGTAAGAAATAATTCGTTTATAAGACAAGACAATAAAAACGGCCGATTATCTTTTTTCTAAGGTGGGGGGTCAAGAAAGATAACGATAACGTTGAAAGTTAATTATTAATAACAACAAATTACTTTACTCTTGATACAGCCGATTATATTCTGGCAGTATAAAAGGTGACAGTGGACATCAACACGGTACAGTTACCTTCTGGACTGGCCAAGATGAAGACGGCTTTGGTTCTAGCTACCTTGGTAGCACTCGCCTTGGCGTCGCCGAAGCAGGTCTACAATACCAAACCGAGTAAGGCATTTTATTTATTTTATTTTCCATTAGAAACCATAACGGCAGATCTCCTACCAGGTGGAATTAATTCAACTGGCAAAAGACTGTCGTCATGGCTACTGCACATACATTGTCTTTCTCCTAGGAGAATTATCGACCAACACTTCAAATAAAAAATATAGATTAAAATAAAATACTAATAAATTTGAAACAATCTATGGTCGAAATTTATAAGCATTCTATTTTTTATTTTTCTGTAATATTAGTTTATTATTAGACCAAAAAGATGTGATGATAAGTGATGATAGAAATGGCGAGATGAACTCGACGTATACCTTAAATTGATCTCGCCTGATTGGCGTGATGCAGCTTTGAACAGAAAAAATTGAAAAATGAGTGAAGACCTTTGCCCAACAATGGGACACATAATGGGCTTGATATAATAATAATATAATGTAGTATTAGTAGACAAAAAAGAGAACAGAACCATTTGCTGACTACCGACGACCATTGCAAATCAGATGCGTTGCCCAAAGGAGGGAAGGAGTAAATAACCCCTCCCCCCCTATGGAAGTATGGAAGAACAAACTACACCAGCAGTGAGAGCATGTCTATTACTTCATGGCGAAGAGCTGGAGTTCCTCGGTTGTGCCTTTTCTTGGCTGTTCCGTATACAGTAGTTTATTGTTTTTTCAATTACTTTCAGTTGAGCAAGATCTGGTGTTGAGGCAAAAGCAAGTTCTATCGCTGCTGCAGTTCTCTGGTCAGGTTTACGTTGACTCCGAATTCTACAAGCTCGGACATGACTACAACATCGAGTCGCACATCGACCAATATACGGTAGGTTATAGAACATAAAAATTATACTTATATTTTGATTTATAAACTGTTTGTTATACATTAATTGTATTAATAACTATGTAGCTTATTTTATGAATAAAGTGTAAAGAATCAAAAAAAAATAGTGTATCAAAACTATTCGATTTAAGAATAACTTAACATCACTACTTTTGGTCTACCATAAAAGTTTGGATATTCTTGTAAACCAGTTTTTAGTAGATGTTGGCCTGGTAACTTTACAAAACTTACTTAGTTATTCTCAATTGGTACATGAGATTCTACTGACTCTAAGTTTGTTAAATAGAAAAAAAAACAAGCAACAAGTGTATCCTACACATCGTATATTATGAGAATAGATACCAATTTGAGAAAAGTTTGCAGATATTTACTAATTAAATTTGTAATTTATGCAACAAAATGTTTAACGTTTTGGTTAATAACAATTATATTTTCTTTTAGAACAAAAAAGCTGTCGAAGAATTCTTGAGCCTGTACAAGACAGGATTCCTTCCACAAAATGAACCTTTCTCAATCTTCTACGAAAGGCAAAGGGAAGAGGCCGTAGCTCTATTCCATCTCTTCTTCTACGCAAAGGACTTCGAAACCTTCTACAAAACTGCAGCTTTCGCAAGGGTCTACCTGAACGAGGGACAGTTCCTTTATGCATACTACATTGCCTTGATTCACCGCCCTGATACCAAGTCATTAGCTATTCCTGCACCTTACGAAGTATGGCCAAAACTCTTCACAAACTTCGACGTATGGCAAAGAGTATTCCGCACTAAATTGCAAGGAGGCATCTACTCGCATGACTTTGGATTGAACCAAGGAGTTGTACTTGAAGATGATCGTTACATCTTCTACGCAAATTACTCAGACTACACTACATACTCTCGTGATGAATTCAAGATCTCCTACTTCACGGAAGACGTCGGTCTGAACGCTTACTATTTCTATTTCCACGCTTACTTCCCATTCTGGATGGACGGCCAAGAATATGGATCGGTGAAGGAACGTCGTGGTGAAATTTATTACTACTTCTACCAGCAACTGTTGGCTCGTTACTACTTAGAGCGTCTTTCTAACGGTATGAGTGAGATTCCCGACTTCTCTTGGTGGGAGCCTATCAAGACTGGATACAGCCCATTCATGAGCTACTATCACTCCTTTGTTCAAAGACCCGAACAATTCTGGATCTCATATGGAAAGAAATCTGAGGATCTCCAACTTTTGGACACTTATGAGAAAACGTTCATTCAATATCTAGAAAGGGTTCACTTCAAGGCAGTAAGTATTTTATTTTTTTAATTAATTGTTCACTTTTTTTTACATTCTCTGATATTTTTTCTGTCTATTAAGATGCGTGAAGAATTATGTAAATATCTAATCTAATAAGATCTAAGGTACTTACCTGTATGTGTATCTTTGAGAAATATCGTAACTTTACATTCTACATATTTCATATTTTTGATGTTTTAACTTTACCTATACTAAATTGCACTAACAAATAATTTTCAGTACAATCAAGAAATTGATCTGCGCAACTCTAAGTCTGTCAACTTCGTTGGAAACTTCTGGCAAGCTAATGCTGATCTCCACGGCAAGATCATGCCCAATGACAACCACAACTCTTATGAAGTAACTGCTAGACACATTCTGAGCGGTGCTCCTGAACCATTCGACAGGTGAGACTTTGTTATTATTAGAATTCTGGAAAGATGTGGGTTAAATTTTACACAAATGTAGATTATAATCAGAAATAGTAATAAGTAGTAATAATAGTAATTCCTTTACATATACATTTTATCACTTACGTTTAACAAAATTTTAATACATTATGTCAATTAATGTTTTTAAATAAAATTAATAATTATAATAAAATAATTATACTAAACATACTTTTGTTTGCTATTTTCCAAATAAATTTATATGTATTAAAAGTTTGATTAAATATATATTTTTTTCATTACAGGTACAGCTTCGTTCCTTCTGCTCTGGACTTCTACCAGACATCCCTACGCGACCCAATTTTCTATCAGATGTACAGCAAAATAATGAAATACATCATCGAGTACAAAAAATACTTGACTCCATACACTCAAGATTATCTCCATTATGTTGGAGTTAAAATCAACAGTGTCAAAGTAGACAGACTGGTTACCTTCTTCGAACAGTATGACTTTGAAGTCAGCAACGGTGTTTACTATAACAAAGAAGAAATGAAATCAGTCAATTTCCCTTCATTCTTTGTTCGTCAACCTCGCCTTAGCCACAAAGATTTCACTGTCAGCTTAGATATTAAGTCTGATGTTGAAGGTGACGCAGTAATCAAGTTCTTCTTGGGTCCCAAATACGACAGCAGAGGCTACCCCATCAGTCTGGAAGATAACTGGCAAAACTTCGTAGAATTGGACTTCTTTGTACACAAACTGGTTAAGGGACAGAACAAGATTGACCGTTTCTCAAAGGACTTCTTCTTCTACAAACAAGACTCTGCTCCAGTTCGTGAAGTCTACAGAATGCTTTCCGAAGGAGTGTTGCCAAAGGACATGACACCTGAAGCTTACAACGGTAACTTCCCCAAGAGGCTTATGTTGCCCAAGGGAAGGAAGGGTGGTTTCCCATACCAATTGTATGTGATGGTATACCCCTATGAACCATCAACTACTAAATTAGATGCCATCAAGACCTTCGAATTGGACAACAAGCCCTTCGGATATCCATTCGACCGCCCAGTCCATGGAGTATATTTCAGGCAACCCAACATGTACTTCGAGGATGTTGAGATTTACCATGAGGGCGAGGAACTCCCATGGAAGTACAACATTCCAGTCAACGTACAACATTACAATGATGTGCACAAGCACTAAGATGCGAAAACCTATTATGAAGACATTTTGAAAATATTAATATATATTCTATATTTATAATTATTTATGTATCTTAATTTTTAAAATAAAACATATTATACAATATTCTGTACATTTCATTTATATAGTATTGTCCTTTTAGAGACTTTAAAGTTTAATGAAATGGTTATAATTTGAATCATATTTTTTCGAGTAGAAGCAGTCTTTTCAATACTAATGATCTATAAACGTATGAACAGTCAGGGAATAAATATTTTGTTATCAAATATATAACTGTTAAGTAGAGTAAGTAATATGGCGGATGATAGTCCTTTAACTGTTAGCTTAGTAGTTAGGGGAGTCGCTGGATGCAAGTGTCTGGTGAACGTGATCTTTGGCGCTTTTTGGGGGAGGTCTATGTCCAGCAGTGGATATCTTGCGGCTGATGATGATGATGAGTTCTTTAACAGCTTGGCTGCTCACAATAACCCAGTGAATAGCATAAGCAAGAGAGGAGGAAGGGGGNNNNGGGTAAAGAGGGGAAGAGGAAAAGAGAACGATGCATCTACATAACGATTATTATGCGAACGTCTAAGATTCGGTGGTCATAAAAAGATTGGGAACTCCGTCATATTTTTTTTAAACGGGCTTTGGCCAATCTTTCGTTCCCATTGCTGCTACTCCTGTGTCTCTAGGATTGAGAGCAGACAGCAACCAAACTTCACCCTTTGATATGTGAAAAATATCGTCTATTATCCAATTGAGCTAAAATGAGTACACTCATTTTAGCATGACAATGCATGATTACAGTACGACCAATGAGATCTATTGATGGAGACTAAATATGGTCATAGGATCTGTCCTTTGATATGTGAAAAATATCGTCTATTATCCAATTGAGCTAAAATGAGTGTAAGTTGCATGACAATGCATGATTACAGTACGATCAATGAGATCTATTGATGGAGACTAAATATGGTCATAGGATCTGTCCAATAAAATATCAGAATCAATTCGTGTTAAGGTTTTTTTAATTGACTTTAGACAAGGAGTTTGCTCCTAGACATCATCTAGGCTCAAACGATGGATTCAATCAAATGAGATTTCAGGTCAAGATAACATCACATCTGATGGGAGTGACCTTGGCTGTGCAGACGGACAGCGAATGCGATGAGAACTATAAAATATTTGTAAGAGATGCCACGCTGCATCCGTGTATGTTGCCGAATTGGGCCGGCACGACGGGGGGGTATCTCTCGCTTACACGAATTCGGCGTAGAGTGACTGACAGCTCGCGTCGCGTTTTGTGAAATGTGCAAGTAGCCGGTGGTCCAAG
>LUGF01025860.1:537007-583846 GCA_001625245.1 Calycopis cecrops
TTTTTGTAGATTATTTACCGAAAGGTCAGACTAAAAAATGTTATTATTGTAACCTTTTACGAAGACTCCGGGAAGAAATAAAAGAAAAAGGCCGGGAATGTTGCGTAAGAAAGTTTTGTTTCATCAAGGCAATGCTAGTGTTCACACTTCGGTTGGAACAATGTCTGTAATCAATGATTGTGGCTACGAATTGCTGCCCCACCCACCTTATTCGCCGGATTTAGCCCCTTCGGATTATCATTTATTTCCAAATAAAAAAAAACATTTGAGTGGCTCAAATTTTCGACCAAAGATGAGGTGATAGTCGCAGTAAACGACTATTTCGCCGACCTTCCGGAATCTTTTTTTTTCGAGGGGATAAACAAGTTGCAGGTCAGGTGGACGAAGTGTGTTGAGCTAGATGGAGATTATGTCGAAAAATAAAAATAAATTTAGACCCACTTTTCTTTCATTTTCTTGGTCGGGCTTAGAACTGTTTTAGATCCACCCTCGTAATAAATAAATAATAAAATGTGGTAATCCACAAAGTGTGAGTGTTCATATAATTGGTCGTTTCGACGTCATCCAGATACAGATGAATCTGGAAGATTCCTTTGTGAAAAACATTGATGATGATACTATATTGGTGCATCTAGTGTTGGTCAAGTATTTTGCGCCTAGATACCAATCAAGGTCTACTGATGGAGCTGGAAAGTGCCAGAGGAACTCCTTAACAAAATATAGGGATCCTATCGGATTTAGGCTTGCTTGATTTGATAAATACTAGGTGTATTATTTTAGTGCAAGCTTGCATATAAGAGTACATTTCTTATAATTCACCTGCTTTAAATTGTGTATCGATGCCTTCAGTTAAGTGAAACCATTACAAAGTCTTCTTACTGACAAGCTGTCACAATTTAATCTGCGAATGGCTTTGCAACAATGATGCGCTAGATCACATGCTCTGTCCAGCATTAACTGTAAAGAAGAAAAAAACCACTTTTTTAAGTTACTCGGAGGCCTATTTTTTAACGTTTGAGGGGACAACGAAGAAATCAGTTTATTGATAATCAACTCACAAGAACATCCGGATGTATGTACATAATATGGACGTGCTACCCTTCTTTTTTCCCCTACGATAGGCCGCCGGAAACATTCAAAGCACATGGAAGCACAGCTGATATTTTGCAGCGTTATTATTTAAGAAGTAAGGTACTTCTCAACTTTCTGGTCCTAAAATTTTAGCTGAACGTCCTGACAAAATTAACTTAGCTCTTTGTACTCTCTAGATTTAAATATACAGACAAAAAGAAAGAGAGTAACCCTTGTTTATGATAAGGTATGGAAAGTTTAGTCATTACATTGATTATCATTATCTGGTGTCAAAGGTTTTCAACAAAAGGTTGTTTGTTTTTAAGTATGCTAATGGTAAAGTAAAAATATATAATAATAGCTTTTACCCGCGGCTTCGCTCACGTGGTAGAATATAAACATCATTTGTACATATCTGGTGCCGATGACACTCTACATTTCTTCAACTATCTCGATACTAAATATCACATGATCCAATTTGATGTAAAAGAAGAACAAAGAAACAAACAAACAAACACACTTTCACATTTTTAATATTAGTTTGGATTAAAGCCAGGGCACATGTGATCATTCGTCACAAGTTATGAGGGCTGCCATTGAGCAGTTTTTAACTTTTTTAGCTGACTCAAGAATGTAATGCTTGTCATATGTAAATTTGTATGTAGATTCTTATGTTCTACAATCTACACTAAAGCTTGACGGATTTTATACTCGTACCTATTATTTGATTTGTCTTGCAAACTCGAGGCACATTGCGTGCCTTATAATATTGTCATCGTTAATGCTGCTCGCGGGTAAGAAGCATATTATGCGCATTGGTCATGCACGAAATGGGAGGAAAATCTAGCCAATAAGTTGCTATAACTTCATAACTTTTTTAAGGAGAGACTGTATGCTAGCATGCAGTGCCGTACTGCATGCTAGCATACAGTCGAATTGGGTCGGCACGGCAGGGGAGGTATCTCTCGCTTACACGAGACCCGTGTAAAGTGACAGCTGTGCTGTCGCGTGCGGTGTATAAGTAGCCGGTGGCCAATGGAGGTGGGAGGAGAAAGGAGGGCAGAGATTCTGTATAGCCTCTATGCGACATCCGCATGGGCGTCGGTAGTCATGAAAATGGCGTTTTCCCTCTATACCATAAAAAAGAAACTTATTTCTTGAACGAATAAAGTGATATACACAGACATTGTGTCAACACTACATGATAAACTGCAGATGCATGTCCCTAGACAGCTAGCCTTCGTTGGTTCGACGAGTACGAGACAAAAAAATTGTTATTTATTTTCTGCGCGTGCGGCTGTAACGGCCACGTTCCATGTCAACTCAATGCTCGCCGAGCTCTTCTCAGAAGCACCCGGGTCCGGCCGGTAAGTAAACTATTTTACGAGACATTACGATAATGCTCGTCGTTTTGACGAATGGTGTTTGTGTATATTTTTTTTCAACTTAAGATTTTCCTTTCTTGAAGTTTTTATCATGAATTCAAGTAGAGTGCTGTTAAATGAGCGCATAATGCGATTGTTATTAGAGGCGGAAGACAACAGTCCATTCTTTTATTTGGTACCACAGGGGAATATCTTTACGTACGCTACACAAGTGCAAGGGTGGCTCAACCGGGTACAGTGTCGGGCTCGGCAACTGGGTTGCCCCTACTGACTAAACCTTGTGCCGTGCCTTCAGCCGCTTTGTTTCTAAGGTCCCGCCATCTACAATCCATCCATTTACAAGCAACAGGATACCTCCAGCGAAAGGCTGGTCTCGGTGAAAAGGCTAGGCTTCTCCTCTTTGGGGACTGTCCGGCTGCCTTTGAACAGTCCCTACCATCACATTGAAACCGTGCAATGGGGTCACGCTCCATTCTGACCCCTGGCCCTGGCATAACGTAATACGGCCATTTGTCCGAAGATACACCAACGCAATGCTGCTCATCCTCGTCAGTGGGCCACAGGAAAATAACGTTTCATCATTCATATCATTCAACAATTTCTCCAGTACCAGCTGAATGGGAACAGCAGCTTCCAAAAATCGGCAACAACAACAAAGAAACAAATAAACTGCCTGGCAACATGGCATGAGACCGTGACGCTATTTACTAAAGTGGTTGGGGCCTTTTACCCAAATTATCCCTTATCATAATATTCAGAAGTCCTAGGAATAGGATTGAAAAGTATGAGAAGACACAGGATCCACAAATCCTTTTGGTGACCACGGACGCCCAGAGACATGTGCAATTGTGCATGATTATTACGCGGATGATTTGTATTTTTTCTCCTACTCTCGCCCCTAAGTGGGCCATCGGAAACTCAACTGCACATTCAATTTACATTGAAGTTACAAGAGCGTAAATGTTTTTTCTCGTGCCAGCCTCTTTCAGATGCAATTTAATGTAAAACTAACTCTAAGTATGAAAATTTTAGGAAGAGGTAGAGTCATACCGCATGCATGCACCGAATTGGGCCGGCAAGTCCGTGGAGGTACCTCTCGCTTAAAGTGACAGACGTGCTGTTGCGTTTCGTGCGGTGTGTAAGTAGCCGGGGGCCCATGTAGGGAGGAGGAGAGAGGTCAACGCATCTGTATAACCTCTATGCGGATGTCTATGGGCGCGGTAGTCCTGAAAATGGTCCCAATTTCTCCTTTGCCCCCATTATACTATAAAAAAAATGTATTAAAGCTTGTGTAACATTACATGATGAATGAGATGACGTCCACAGACAACTGCATGATTATTATGCAGCTTCGTTGCCCGTCTCCCTTCCAGTGAGCCACCGGAAACTTAAAAATGTGTCAGCACATCCGTCAATTTACAGTATCTCCGAGAGCGTAAGTGTTTTTTCCATGGACTATGTCCAACAGTGGACTGCAATAAACTGATGATGATGATGATAGGTTTTTTCTCGTGCCCGGTTGTTTCGGCTGCAAATATATAAATGAAATATATATATAAATAAATCTATGTATTAAAACTTATTACAATAATAATATGACGTATGAGGTATGGGCACGGAATAGATAAAAGAGGCATTACCTTATCTATTCTGTGGGTATAGGTATATCTTTATTTTTTATAGCATAAGAGGCAAACGAGCAGTTAGGTCACCTGTTGTAAAGTGAACACCAACGTCCACATACATTATAATAATGAATAAATATTATTTATGCACATGTTATAAGATATAGATGTATGTACATTATTATTTTTTATTTTTCAAGTAATTACGCGGTTTGACATTCTCAGGACACCTGTTTTAGCCCGGACATACATACAGATAAGCAGACGAAAATTCTTAAAACTATATTTTTGGCTTCGATATTGATTGTAGATCATTTAAAAGAATACTTATAACGTTACGTTCGTGAAAAATATTCAATGTACAGTTTTGACTTTCCTATGATTCCTGCTTAATGGGATTAAGAGAAAGATTAAAAGTATCCTATAATCTAAGACAGCTAATATATCTACTATCTGTATGACGAATTTTATAAAATCAGTTCAGTAGTTTCGGCGTGATTGACGGACAAACATCCAAACCAAAAGAAACTTTCCCTTTCATAATATTAGTGTGATAAATGTGTAATAAAGCCGTGCTGTGTACTATATTCAGATTCTTTGTAACTTACAGCTAAACATTTTGCTAGCGAGTGGTAAAAAAACCGTCAGCGCCATATATTGATAGTTAGGCGGAACGAAGTTCTCCAAGTCAGCTGGAAGACATTTATGTATTTTTTTTATGCTATGACCAAATCGCAAGTACGACTGCTAATATTATTTACTTGAGTTTACAGATAAAGGGAAATCTGGATGAATGCATGATCCCAATTAGTAATCCCGGGAGATGCTTCCTACGTCATTTTTTTATCGGGAAGCTTTATTGACTAAATTCACACTAAACTCAGGAACACAATATGCGCACTGCACAGAGTGAAACGAAGATTAGTGCAGGAGAATTCTTCTTTCTATTTTAGTCCCATGTTCCTTAGAGAAAACTATTTAGTTCCTTTATTCATCATATTCATGAGCTTACTGTGGGCTTGACCTTGTAACATAGCAACAAAAACAATTAATAAAATTTTTTCCCGAAAGAAAGAAAGTAAGAAATCATCACACGGGACCATTATCGGGATCAGGAGAGAAATAAATGAAATCCTATGGCATCCCATAGGTATTTTTTTTTGGGATATAAACTATCCTATATGTTTGTTAATACAGGTTCCCTTCTAACCATATTATGTCAAATTTCATGAAAATCTGATTAGTAGTTTTAGCGTGTAGGAGTAATAGTCCGTGAGCCAGTGACAGATTTTCACGACCAAGTTCCTCTCAGTCGATAACTCGTAAAACGCTTCAGAAAGTTGCATTATGAAGCGTTGTAAACGTCAGCTGCGGCTCCGAGGGTGGGTTGAGCAGGGGTAGCCGCCCACGAACGTAATAAAAAAAATATTTTCAATCATTTATTCCCGATCAAAAAATTGATCAAATTAAAGTTAAACTAATACTGTGAAGAAATAAAATTGTCAGCTAATTATAATGTGGTGGATTATACGTCAGCTGGTCACATAAATATGAAAAAAATATATAGGTACGTGTTCAGTGATTTCCTCCCAAAAGAAAATTTATCAGATGATAGTTTGTGTATTGTTTTTAATAAATAAATAAGTCAGCTGGCTATATGTAGGAGGAATGTTTGTCAGCTGATGCCCTAAAGGTGTAACGTAGGAGCTAGTCGGAAACATTTATAGCTTAAGTAAATGTATCAGCTGACGAGTTTTCCCCCAACTTACTGCCAGCTGATTTGTTTTATTACTTACAGGATCATGTTAATAATCAGCACAAAATTTTTTTTTCGAGAGGAAATGACGTACTGAAAGTTATTCAACATAACATTTAAGTACCTGGTTGACCGAGCTTCGCTCGGATAAAAAATAAGATACGAAGAATTCCGCCATCTATTGAGTAGTAAAAAAACCATAATTATATATAATATAATATAGATGGCGCTGATATTATATATTAGTTTCTTAAAACGCGGTTTTTAAAATGTCTATATCTTGAGAACCGAGCTTTTCTCGAACCTTGTACCTTGATAAATCGATTCCTTGAGCCGAAAAACCCCTAATCTGTAACTTTCATGAAAATCGTTGGAGCCGTTTCCGAGGTCCTGATTACACATATATAAATATACAAGAATTGCTCGTTTAAAGATATTAGATGTGCAAACTGAAAAATATAATTTTATGGCAATTTTTCGATTAAATCAATTTTTTTATGTGAACTTTTTAAGAATATTTATCTAAAGAATAGAAATAAATAAATATTTTGCTAAGAAAATTAATTAATTTATAATTCTTTATATTTTTATATTTAAATTAACAATGTTTAAGATGTAACACAAAACGTTATTTAATTATGTTTGTTAATTTAATCATTTTCAGTTTCGCTTCTGCTCATCTCACTTTCTTCTCTTTCTGATTCACTATCAGAGTCGCTGTCAGAGCTGTTTTCCACCATGTCTTCATTATCGTCATCTGTTTAAAAATACAAAAAATAATTTAGTATACACGTTTAACGTTACACGAATAAAATTAAAAAAAAATTCTTACCTTCTTCTGATTGAGTTATTTCATCAATGGATGGTAACTGAGTACCAGAAAACCACAAGAATTCATATCTGCTATCTATTTCTACCCAGTTACCCATTAACAGTTAATGATCCTTCTGACTATGGCTGGGTATTGGGTACCAACAGTTGGTACTTTCAGGTGTGCGTGAGCCCAAATTTCAGAAATATAGCATGTCCTTAGAAAATGATTATATAATTCCGTTTTGCACGGCGGAAGAGATGAGCCATCAAGTCCTTTCTTAGGTAATCGAAACGAATTGTCATTGTCCAGAAATTTGTATGTTTTTTGAAACAATGCTACTCTTGCCTCATTTATACTTTTCAATCGTTTCAAACCATATACATTACACACAAACTCTTGTATTTTATCGAAGAACTCAAGTCTCTTCTCGGATGGTTGTTACAATTGGATGAAACATTCAGTGAATTCTTAAATTTTTTTCATTTTTGAAAATGGGCGTTTTTTGCCCTTCTTAAAAAATGCCGGGTTGTAATCGCACCCTGTGAATGCGTGAAATGCAGGAAGCGCAGCACTTAAATTTACTCCTAGTGCTTTATGTAATTGTGTTACGTTGATAAATCTTTGGTTTTTTCCGACGCCGACTTCCATACAAATTTGGATATCTTCAGCAATATTACGCATATTGGCTAACATAATTATTAATACGTCAGTATCAGAACAACGAATCGTTACATTTGCATTAAAATCTAACTGAAAACGTGGAAAATTATTTTTGTGTCGGCTTTAATTTTAATTTTAATTGAGAAGAAATAATTGACGAAAAATAGCGCCTGGCTTACGGACTATAATGTTGAATAACTTTAAGTACGTCATTTCCTCTCGAAAAAAAAAATTGTGCTGATTATTAACATGATCCTGTAAGTAATAAAACAAATCAGCTGGCAGTAAGTTGGGGGAAAACTCGTCAGCTGATACATTTACTTAAGCTATAAATGTTTCCGACTAGCTCCTACGTTACACCTTTAGGGCATCAGCTGACAAACATTCCACCTACATATAGCCAGCTGACTTATTTATTTATTAAAAACAATACACAAACAATCATCTGATAAATTTTCTTTTGGGAGGAAATCACTGAACACGTATATATTTTTTTCATATTTATGTGACCAGCTGACGTATAATCCACCACATTATAATTAACTGACAATTTTATTTCTTCACAGTATTAGTTTAACTTTAATTTGATCAATTTTTTGATCGGGAATAAATGATTGAAAATATTTTTTTTATTACGTTCGTGGGCGGCTACCCCTGCTCAACCCACCCTCGGAGCCGCAGCTGACGTTTACAACGCTTCATAATGCAACTTTCTGAAGCATTTTACGAGTTATCGACTGAGAGGAAATCATTGACGAAAAATAGCGCCTGGCTTACGGACTATAACAAATACATTAAAGTCATCATCCCATAGCATCCCACAGGAACATTTTTTCGGGGTAAAAACTATCATGTGTTAATCCAAGTTACCCTTTACGTTTGTGCCAAATTTCATGAAAATTGCGAAGAAGTAACAAACAAACAAACAACTTTCGCATTTATAATATTAGTAGAATACTAACTGCGCTCCGTGGTTTCACCCGCGTTAATTTCGATTCTGTGGAAATATCGAGATAAAAAATAGATGTTGGTAAAATACAACCCAACAGTATGAAATCCAACCGAGTCGGCACGACTCTATTAGACTACAATGTAGCATGGTAATATCTCTTAATAAAAACTTTATTATGTCTAAATAAGAATTTAAAAAAAAACGAACAAACATATTATTTGTTGAGAGTAGAGATATAGTATCGCACCTCACAAGAGGTCACAGGTTCAATTACGTGCTCAGATTTGAGATAAAAAGAAACGATCTTTAGGTATGTTCATATTTTCATCATATTTCGGCCTTCGTACGTCGACTGATGATGATAGCGTGATGAAAATAAGTGTTTTTGTAAGAGGTAGTGCCACGTGGCATGCACGCATGCAGCTGAATTTGCCGGCAAGACCTGGGTAGCTCTCGCTTACACGATACCGGAGGAAAGTGACAGGTCTGCTGTAGCGTTTCTGGCGGTGTGTAAGTAGCCGGTGGCCCATGGAGAGGGGAGGAAGAAGGACAACGCATCTCAATCTCTGCTAGTCATGAAAATGGCTCTGAATGTTCGTTTGCCCTTTTATACTTTATAAAAAAATTAAAGCATTATTTCTGCTCCTAACAACATGACAAATCTATATAATTAAATACTAGCTGCACGCTGCGCGCGTTGCTACACCACCAACATATCAATCAGCATGAACTATATTATAATGAATTTCATATAACAGCAATATATGAAATTCATTATAATAACAGTGGTGTATACCGGGTGTTCCAGACCACCCGTCCAGACTGATTATTTCGAAAAGTTTCAAAAAAAAATCAAAACAAAAAAATACGTGTCAAATATTTTTTGAAACTCTATCAAATCATACCAAAAACACCCCTCACCCCCAATCCCCTGTTAGGGGTTTGTAGGGGGTGCAAATTTAAAAATTCAAATGGAAACCCGTATTTTTTTTTGCAGATTCGGATTCATCATGAAAAAAGACAAACATTTTGTCTGGAACATTTTTTTTGATTCGCCATAGATGGCGCTGCAATCGACAAAAAACGATTTTCTTTGATTTTGACAAAAATCAAAGTCAAAAACAAAAATAAAAACAAAAACAAAACTAAAACCATGAATAAAAACAAAAACAATACAGAATTAGTTCAAAAGCAAAACAAAAACAAAAATAATCTCCGATAAAAAATCCGAATCTGCAAAAAAAATACGGGTTTCCATTTGAATTTTTAAATTTGCACCCCCTACCCCTAACAGGGGGCTAGGGGTGACGGGTGTTTTTGGTATGATTTGATAGAGTTTCAAAAAATATTTGACACGTATTTTTTTTGTTTTGATTTTTTTTTTGAAACTTTTCGAAATAATCAGCCTGGACGGGTGGTCTGGAACACCCGGTATATGTACAGACAAACATTCAAAATACATTCGTGTCTGTGAAACAATGGAAATGCACATAAAAAATTTCAACCTATATGTCTATATATATATATATATATATATATACCTACCACCACCTACCGGATCCAATTGTATTTTTAAGCATCCAGGAAACCATAGAAATACCCATATAAAATTGTAACCCAGTCGGTTCAGCCGTTTAGAAGTTTACCCGTTTTCCCATGGGAATGAAACATTTCGCCGAGGTAAATAATATATAAGCCTACGTTAATCTGTGATAATGTAGCATTTAAATGGTGTAAGAATGTTTAAAATCGGTCCAGTACTTTCGGAGATCTATCAAAGCACAGCCAAGACCACTGGACGGATCGGGCTGAAATTTGGCATGAAGGTAGATGTTATGAAAGGAATTTTTAGATAAGGGGTGAACCTAACCAATTTATAATTATGGGTTTCTTAGAAATTAAACGCGGGTTAAACCGCGGGGCACAGCTTGTCTTAAATATTCTTCTAAATAATTTTATCCCGATATACACAATATTTCATAAAAATCTATCAAGCCGTTTGAAAAAAGATCACTGCGACAAGAGTATTTTACATAATATTATACTAGTACGTATTTATTTCTTTGTAATTGAGATAACTAATAACAAGTTATATCTTGGATGCACGGTGACTGATACTAACCAGAGGCAAGAGGAAATTGATGTACGAGTACAAAATGCCCTAAGATGCTCTGCAGCCCTTCATGAAATCCTTACTTCCAAGCTCATTAGCAGAAGTACCAAGATTAGAGTGTATAAAACAATCATAAGACCAATCTTGATGTATGGATGTGAAGCTTGGACGTTAATTCAGAAGGAGGACAAGCTTTTAGTGGCTGAAAGAAAGATTCTCAGGAACATTTTGGGGCCCACCCTACCAGGCGAGAAGCCGGATCATGGCGACTGAGGAAGAATTTGGAGGTAAAACAACTTGTGGACGAGCCCAATATCATCGGCGAGAGCAAAGCTACACGACTTCGCTGGCTCGGCCACATAGAGAGAATGGAAGAGGATTGTGCGGCCAAACAAGTGTATCTGGGACGACCAAGAGGGAAACGCCCAATTGGAAGGCCTAGATGTCGCTGGATAGACAAGTGTCAGAAAGACCTAAGCGACATGTAGGTGACTGATTGGCAATCTATCGTGCAGGAGAGGGATAAATGGCGCAATCTAGTGTCGGAGGCCAAGATCCACTTCGGGTCACTGCGCCGGCGAAAGTAAGTACCTAATAACAAATTATATCGCTGCTGTGGAATTTTTCAGTAAAGCCGTTAGGAGTTTTTTGAAAGTTTGAAATACTATATTTCTTTACCTATTGTGTGGACGTTGATGAAAGATGAATAAAAATATGGCAAATATATTGCAGTTTATGTTGACTAGGTCTATCCTAAGATTGGTGCACGATTTCGCTCGTGTTCAGGTTTTACCGAATTGGGGAGAAAACATATGATGGTTTATGAAGAGTTCTTTGTTCTTCACTTCATCCTTGATACGTGCCAGGATATTTCTTTCAAAGAACTTGGCTAACAAATTAACCGTTAGTATTTCAATAATATGTATGTTTTATTATACCTACGTTTTTGAATTAATCGTTTTCTAGAACACTATCTCAAGTCCAAAAATGCAACAGGTCGTTTACTAAATAAAACAACACTGCCTCAAATCAAAGTCTTTCCGTGGCGCCACGACCGTTATAGTTGCTAAAGAAATAAATTTTTTTGTGTATACAAAACAATATAAAAAATTTTACGGTTAAGGGGACAAACGAGCAGTCGGAGCTATTTTTATGACTACCGACGCCCTTAGACATAGGCATAAAATACAGATGCGCTGCACTCCTTTCTCCCACCTTCACAGGCCAAATTATTTATTATTGTAAAATTATTTTATAAAATAAAAAAAAAATATTTTGAATCGAACGGTGTTGTCAATTCAATTTTGTAGTAGACAAAAAAGTGTTTGCATATTTTCTCAATACGAAATCATTAGTTTAGAGGTCAATAAAGACGAGATAAATAAAATAAAAACAAAAACATTTTGTTACTACGGATGCGATATCTATCACCTCACGCGATATCGTTTTGTATAAAAAGCCCATGTCTTTTTAGCACAGGCACAGTTACCTCCTGGTCTGTCCAAGATGAAGACTGCTGTGGTATTGGCCGCTTTGGTAGCGATCGCTGTGGGAAGCGCAGTACATGCTCCCCATAAGCACTACAAGACAAAATCTGGTAAGATTTATATTTCTATTTAGATAATATCCATCACTTGCATTTAAAAACTGTTTTACAATTAACAGCATCTAGATGCGCTTTGCAAACTAGAAGCATACTTACTAACTAGTTCAGAATTCCGAATCCGAACTTGCCAATATTTATATAGATGATACTTATATGCAAGTTCTCTTGAATGATTGCCGAAGCTAGTTGTTTCTGAATCAGCAATAGAATTTGTTGAAATAGATTTTAAAGTAATAGTTTATTCCAAGAATACACAAATTTTCATTTGTTGTTATTTATTGAAATACTAAGGACTTTAAAAGAGCACGAAGACGAGAGCTTTTAAAATACCATGTGCGCTGATCTCAAAGTAGACAAAATCGTATCTACCTACTGTGTTAAAACTATACCTCTTTAAAATAATAATACTACACTTTCTGGTACTCGTTAGAAACTCAGTAGAAGTGTCCTAGTTCGTTCATCACGCATTTACGTGTTGTATACATAATAAAAGAAAATCTGATCTTCTTAAACGTATTAAGTATTTTTAGACTTTGTTCAAATATTTTAACAATTTACAATGTTATTAAAATAAATGATTATAAATTATTAAATATTAAGTATTGTAAAAAAATTGAAAATGTTTCTTTTTAACCACAGTTGACGAGGAGTTGATCAACAAGGAGAAGAAGATCTTAACTCTCTTCTACCACAATGGCCAAGTGGAACCCGATTCAGAGTACTACAAGCTTGTCGCTGACTACCGCCTAGAAGACCACGTGAGCGACTTCACGGTGAGTAGACCCACTACGAGTCTCAGTAAAATGATTTTTACCATTTTTCGATGAATGTAGCATCACTAGAAAAGTTCAATTAAAATATATTATCTTTATTTATAATGAAATATTATTATATATATATAATAATATATTTCGTGACGATATCTACTTTAATATTATTCATATGAGAATGTAGTCCTCGTGGTAGAGAGAATTACAAAAAAAATTGGTAATTAAAATTCTTTTTTTCGATGGCCATACAACGCGTTGACCTGTTGCGTTAAAATTATATTTTTTTTTGTGTATTTGAGAATATATACGAGTATACATTTAACTGTTACTTATAAGTAAATCAGCTTTCTTATATAAATAATATTCATATTACTTACTATTTGGCAGCTATAATAATAATTTAATAGCTAAACACAAAATATTTCATGAATTGTAAACACTAAAACTACTAATATTTTACTAAAACACATTTTTCTGTTCACAGAATAAAAAAGCTTACGAAGAGTTCCTAGAGCTTTACAAGACTGGACTTATGCCTAAGAATTTACCTTTCTCGATCTTCTATGAAAGACAGAGGGAAGAAGCTGTCGGCTTGTTCCATCTTTTCTTCTACGCTACGGATTTCGAAACTTTCTACAAGGTCGCCGCAGCAGCACGCGTATGGATGAATGAAGGTCAATTCTTGTATGCCTATTACATCGCTTTGATCCACCGTCCTGACACTAAGGGAATAGCGCTCCCAGCACCATATGAAGTATGGCCAAAACTTTTCACCAACACTGACGTTTGGCAAAAGATGTACCGTACAAAGATGCAGGGTGGCCTCATCACCCCAGACTTTGGAGCCGAACAAGGTGTTGTATTAGAAGAAGATCACTACGTCTTTTATTCCAACTACTCCGACTATTCTACTTATTCTCGCGATGAATTCAAGATCTCTTACTTTACTGAGGACATCGGTCTGAACGCTTATTACTTCTACTTCCACGCTTACTTCCCATTCTGGATGACCGGAGAAGAGTACCCCATTATGAAGGAACGCCGTGGTGAAGTATATTACTACTTCTACCAGCAAATGTTGGCCCGTTACTACTTAGAGCGTCTGGCTAACGGTATGAGTGAAATTCCCGACTTCTCTTGGTGGGAGCCTATCAGGACTGGATACAGCCCATACATGAACTACTACCATTCCTTCGTTCAAAGACCCGAAGAATATATGATTTCATACTCGAAGAAATCTGAAGAACTTCAACTGCTCGACACCTACGAAAAGACCTTCATCCAATACCTAGAAAAGATCCACTTTAAGGCAGTAAGTATCTAAGTAGTCATTTTATTTATCAGTAAGTCTATTTATTGTTCGAAATTTTAATATAGTTTGTAGCTTTTTGATAAAAGTTTCCAAACATTTTTTTCTAGACATAATTGATTTGCCACTTCTTGAACAATATTTTGTATTGTACAAAATATTGTTCATTAAACTGTTATGATACACTTTTAATAATTTAATTTGTTTATAGTACAGACACTCAGATTAATTACAATATCTTTCACATTTCCAGTACGGTCAAGAAATTGATCTCCAGAACTCCAAGTCCGTGAACTTCGTCGGAAACTTCTGGCAAGCTAATGCCGATCTGCACGGAAAGATGCCAAGCGACAACCACAACTCTTATGAAGTCACAGCTCGTCACATCTTGAGTGGTGCTCCTGAACAAATGGACAAGTAAGACTCATTTTGATTTATCCTACAATCAGTATTATCTAAAAATAGTTAAATAAAAGGACGAACAAACAGGACAACCAAGACGATCTATTTTAAAAGGATGTCATTAAAAGTGCCCTAGTGAGCGAATACGCTATCTTAGTATAATTAACAATCTAAGTTAGTATAAAATAATTTATCTAGCATCTTAAAGGGCGAACGTTAGACTTATGGATTGTACATGATTGTAAAATAATGTATTATTAATAGTGTAACTGATAATATTTTAAGATAGGAATTAACCTTGTAGGAAAAACTGAATTGATTTATACATACCAAGAATTTTTTTTTGAAAATGAGATATTAATTAATATTGTTTGGTTTCAGATATTCCTTCATTCCTTCTTCTCTCGACTTTTACCAGACTTCTATGCGTGACCCTATTTTCTACCAGATGTACAGCAAGATTCTTAAATACTTCATCGAATTCAAGAAATATTTGACACCCTACACTCAAGATATGCTACATTATGTTGGAGTCAAGATTAGCAGCATTTATGTAGACAAACTGGTTACCTTCTTTGACTTCTACGATTTTGATGTCACCAACGGTGCCTATTACACTAAAGAAGAACTTAAGAATAAGGATCATCTACACTATGTTGTTCGTCAACCCCGTCTCAACCACAAAGCATTCAACGTTACTGTAGACGTCAAGTCTGACATTGAAGGAGACGCTGTTGTCAAGATGTTCTTAGGTCCGAAATACGACAGTCGAGGCTATCCTCTTTCTCTAGAAAACAACTGGCAAAACTTTGTTGAGCTGGATTGGTTTGTGCATAAACTAGTCAAAGGAGAAAATAAGATTGAACGTTCATCATCAGACTTCTTCTTCTACAAGGAAGATTCTGCCCCAATACGTGAAATGCATCACTTGCTCTCCGAAGGAAAGCTGCCTTCTGATATGTTAGTAGAATCTGGATCCTTCCCCAAGAGGCTGCTCCTACCTAAGGGTACCAAAGGTGGATTCCCCCTGCAAATGTACGTAATCGTATATCCATTCCAATCTAGAGATAAATCAGTAGACGCTATCAAATCTTTGGAAATGGATAACAAGCCTTTCGGATATCCATTTGATCGTCCAATCCATGAGCTGCACTTCATGCAACCCAACATGTACATGAAAGACATTGAAGTTGTCCACGAAGGTGAAGACTGGACCTGGAAATACAACGTCCCTTCTTACCTGAACCACTACAATGAAGTCGCAAAGCACTAAGGAGAGAGAAAGAGTTTATGAATGTACAATGGATTTAACTTAATTTTAGAACTTATATTTTTATAATAAAAAAAATCAATAATATTTTTTGTTTTCTTTAGATTTTCTGATCTACAACAACCTAATAATACACCGATATCAAAAATTCTTAGAACTACAGAAAATATATGATATTTATTTCTATTTACACATTTAGTTCTCATATGATATAAATTATAGTAGGTACGAACTAAAACACGAAGCTCAAAAATGGCTACTCAAAATGGATTACGACCAATCAGAGAAGCTACTAAAGTTTGTTGCATAAAATGTACACTTCTTTATCACACACACACACACACACGCACACACACACACACGCACACATACACACGCTAGCATACACACACAACAAATACTCACTCAAACACACTCACCACACACACACTCACACACAACACAGCCACTCACATGCACATGACTCGCACAGTGTGCTATTATACCACCTGTGTGTGCAACGCACAGACAGATAAACTATGCTTTGCTTACACATACTTACCGTTTTTACTTTTATTTAAAATTTTCTTCTTGTAACTAAATAGAAAAAAATAGGAGCCTCCGAATAAGCAATGGAAACATAATACCTATATACATAATTCACATCGACAACTGTTCCTTAAGATACAGGCTTAACCTAGTTTAAGGAGCAGGGTTCAACTTTTGTAATATGTCCGTTTAAATCTATCTCCATCAAATCTGTAAAGTCATACTTATTGTCAATTAAAGAATTATTATTATACTAGTTTCCACCCGCAGCTTCGCCTGCGTGGATTTTGGACTTCAAAAATGGAAGTTCTCAATTCTTCCGAATGTAAGAATCACAGCTCCTCCCCCGTAGGTGATAGCGTGATAGTATGTAGTTGAAATAAATCCATGCAGTACTTTTCTAGTTTAGCCCGGACATACGTACAGACAAACAGACGTAAATTCTAAAAACTATATTTTTGGGTTCGATATTGATTGTAGATACTTACTATGGACTTACTTGGAACGTGAAAAAATATTCATATCCCAGGGGATAAAAGTATCCTATAATCTTAGTAGTTTTGGCGTGATTGACGGACAAACATCCAAACAAAGAAACTTTCACATTTATAATATTAGTGTGATTAACCTGTAATTAAGCCGTGCTGCGTATAAAATTCTGATTCTTTATATCTTACAGATAAAACATTTTGCTAGCGAGTTGTAAAAAACCGTCAGCGCCTTCTATTGACAGTTAGGCGGAACGAAGTTCACCAGGTCAGCTAGTAGTAGACATATATTATATTATAGACATAGTGTAATATGTGTATGTACCTAAATAAAGATTTTTCTATTTCTATTTCTATTTTTTGTTTGTGCAAGGCTTCCAAATCGCAAAATCGCAATTATGACTGCTAATATTATTTACATGAGTTTGGCACACGAATAAAAGAAAACCTGTATGAATGCATAATCCCAAGTAGAAGTTCCGGGAAATGTTTCCATATTATTATTTTCTTGGGAAAACTTTAGTCAATAAAGACTAAACTCACACTAAACTCAGGAACACAATATACGCACTACACATAGGTAAAGGGAGTAATCTCGCTTGCTAGTACAAGAGAATGCTTCTTTTCATTTTTGTCCAATGTTCCTTAAAGAACACTATTCAGTTCCTTTACTCATCATATTCCTGAGCTTAGTGTGACCTTGACTTTGTAACATAGAAACAAAAACAACTAACAACAACTTTGCCCGTAAAAAAAAGTATAAATTCTTCACATGGGACCATTATCGGGATCAGAAGAGATATAAATGTCATCCCCCAAGAACATTTTATCGGGTTAAGAGATATCTCAAGATACACTTTTTGTGATCCAATTATCTATTTATGCATATATTTTTACATATGCCACTTTAGGTCGCAGCCGAATGTAAAAGACATAAAATTATCTCTTGGCATCCAACATATTATTTTTTTCGGGATAAAAACTATCCTACAGGAATGTTAATACAGGTTCCCTTCTAATCATATGCCTAATTTCATGAAAATCTGATAAGTAGTTATAACGTGAAGGAGTAACAAATAAATTAAAGTCAACATCCCATAGCATCCCACAGGAACATTTTTTCGGGATAAAAATATCCCATATGTACATGGAATGTTAACACAGGTTCCCTTCTAACCATATGTCAAATTTCATGAACATCTGATAAATAGTTTTATCCGACAGGAACTATAAAAACTATCCTATGTGTTAATCCAAGTTACCCTCTATGTGTGTGCAAAATTTTATGAAAATCAGTTCAACAGTTTTTACGTGAAGAAGTAACAAACAAACAAACAAACAAACAGACAAACTTTCACATTTATAATGTTAATAAGATTAAATCTTATCTTTCACAATGTTCAGATTGTATGTTAGCATATTATACCCACTATCTAGAATTAAGGCATATTGTTTTTGTTATTATTTATTTATTTATTAAATAATAAAGAATGCACCTAGATACTAAATTTACATCATAATTTTATATATTACAAATTTGGCACAAAAGTGCTACGTATTCCATAATAAATTAATAATTGTCTTCCAGTAACCCTACTACAGGAATATTTGTATAATAATATTTAACACATTATCAAATAAAATTTAGTTTCTCTCTAATATTATAAATTATTATAAACTATAACGTAATTTTTCTTCTGGCGCTCGCCTAGGTTAGAAAAGCTTTCATCTAACCTAATAAATTGATAGCCAAATTTTGGCTAAAAAAGATTATGTGTTGCCATGAATATTTTCTCTATTTCCCTATTACAAAATAGAATGACGGGGTGAAATTAGATAAGAATATTTTGACGTGTCACACAGACCTGGATCAATTCTTTTAAGTAACTAAATATACTTATTAAAATAAAAAGTGCTAAAGTAAATAAAAATCAAATTAAATATTTTGTAGTAATAAAATGTGATCTTTAACAAAAGAATAAAATATAGTAATCGTTGTTAAAAAAGTGAAACTGCTGTTTCTACATTCTGAAATATATAAATACCTATAAATGTTATATTAAAAGTGGAAAATTATTTTAGACGATTTTGATCTTTAGGTCTTTTCTTAGCGAAAAGAAGTTATGATGTTTAATATATCATTTTAAATATGCTCAATTAATATAACTTCTAATGATTTTAACTTCTTTAAAGGAAAAAATGAACAAATTGAATATGTCGCATATTATTACCAAAATACCGAAAACAGAACTGTCAAAGGTAAAATAACTCTAAACTCACTATGGCCACATAGTAAAGAACTATAGCTGTTCCGACAGACGTTGTCCTGCTATTATTATGTAATTTGATGTCATGGTTACATATTATTATGCTACATATTACGTGGTACTCTCGTTGTCTCATCTATGAACCAGACAGCATAGCGTTCATTTCACGTTACGCAGATAGCACATAAAATACCCGTTGGTGCAAGTTTCATTACACTGTAATGCAGTAGTACTATTACCACTATTTTATTTGTAAATAATAATTCTATCCCTTTTTTATTCTTTGCTATATAAATTAAATTACTTCAAGGGATTTCGAAATAATTTTAATGCGATTTATTGTTTATTTCTATAAAAAAAATTAAAGAAATTCTTGCATTTCATATTTTATAATTTGTACCACACATACTACAACTAAAATATACATTCTTGTCCTGTAAAAGCTATATTCAATTAACTTATATGAGCTGAAAATCTACCGTTAGTATCTTTTCGTGTTTCCTTATGGAAGATAGTAATGTCATAAAATCCAAAATTTCTGTTCATCGATCCTTCAACTACAACAGCCGGTCTGTGAAATGGAAACCCAAACGGCTCATTATTATCAGATTTTTCGCTTTGTGGTCTAATTATTACGAACAGTGTCAAATTTAGACCACTTTCTAAGCCCCTCGGGATGGCCAAGTTTTCAGGGAACTTGAATAGGTTGTAGCCGTTGACATTGCCCTTGGAATGCCCAGAATCTAAATTAAAAGAATCGTCAAAGGAAAAGCCAAGAGACCTCTCCGAGCTCCAAGACACCTCAGTAATACCTTCTGATAAAATATACCCAAAAGCGTCGAGCTCATAGAAACTTGAATACTTATTCCAACATTCTTCATTTTTGCATCTAGGTCCTAAGAATAGTTTAACATCAGCTGTCATGTTGACAAGGGAATTCACCGTAAAATTAAGCGCAAATGGTAAAAATTTAAGTCTCTTTTGTCTTGCAGCATAAATGAGGGAGTTGGGCATACTATGCTCTTCGCCAAACATACTGTTTATATTAAACTTGTAATAATCAAAGTAAGTTACTATTTTGGTAGACGTGTGGTTGAGAATTTCAATTTCACCCGTGTCATATTTTGACAATTCGTACGGTTCCAAGGTATTTGAATAGTCTATGAAGTATTTCAAAAGGTTTTCCATTAAATTCCAGTACACAGGATCGCGTAACGTTGTTTCAGGGTGATGCAGAACTGATGGGGCAGGATTATATCTGAAACGAATTAGTTGATAATACATATTATATATAAGTAGTGTCATTGCATTGAAACCAAATTAAGCCGGCACGACAGAGGTGTCTCTAGCTCACACGATGAAGAACAGCTGTGTGAGTTCATTTGTTTAGGTGTTTTTGTCTTTGGAGGAGAAGAAGGAAGAATGGCAAGACATTTGTGTGCGTCGGTAGTCATAATAAGCCACCGAATACTTGTTTGGCACTCCTTTACCGTCACAAAACGATTTTGAAAAATTTCAATCACAAACACCGTGACACGAGATTTAGAGAATATATACTATCTAGTATCTAGCTGCCCGATAGATGTTGTCTTGTCATTATTAAAAATATGTTGGCATGGAAACGAGTAACAATGTGTCAACCTGTTACATTACCCTACAATATTATTTATTCGAGATACCACTTTAGCGCCATCTGCCAGGCTGATTTGTGAATCTAAACCATTTTCAAATCCTCTTCAACACACATAAAATTTTTTGTCAAAATCGGTCCAGTCGTTAAGAGGAGTTCAGTGACACACACACACTCACACGATAAATACAGGGTTACTTTTTGGTTACCGTCCAAATTTTAAAATAAGGAAGTAAACATAATTCAAAGGGTGTGTTTTAAATTTTATCGTCTAATTGTAATATTTTGTCAAATAAAAAATCGATTTGAAATGGTCCTTAAAAATACATTGATCGTTGTTCGCACACGAAACGACTTCAAGGTCAGTGACGCCGGCCGATAGCGACTCGCGAGTCAGATGCCACGAGGAGATCAAGATATATGTTTATAACATTGGACAAAATAGTTGTATGTATGTAAATCGAACGTATTATTCTGAACCAAACCTGAAAATTTGGCCGGTGACCAAAAATAACGCTGTATAAATAAATGAATATATTTAATATAAATCATCTATTTGACATTAGAAACATACCATTCTATCAAAATAGAAAGGTATGTTTCTAATATAGGCACTTGTTTTCTCTGGCAACTGTCTGTAAGAAGAGAGAAAACAATTCGTTATTTCAGAATTATAAACTGCTTGCTAGTAAAAGTAGCCTAAATAGTTTATTACGCTGATGAGAAGGCTTGAATAGCTTTCCAACGGTCGCAACATATCGGTCGCAAGCTAGTCAATCGTCAAAATATAGTATGGAGTGAAATTTACCTGTGAATGGGGTAGCCATTTTGGCCGTACCCGTATAATGATTTTATGACCTTAGATATTTCAGGTGATTCATAATTAGCCCTTAGGAGCTTAGCAAGTAAATCCACATAATTATCTTCCGTCAATTTAACTTTTACTCCATTATCCTGAAAATATATTGAAATGAACATAGTATTTCCTTTGGAAATGAAAGTTATAATTTACAATGTATGTTGTTAAATATTAACAAACCATATAAATGAAACCCCTCGCCAGGCATTCTTTAATAGCTATATCAATACTTTTTAAACGACTTTGTTTATCATTCCATTGTCCAAGAGTATTAGATCTGATTGGAAATGAAAGACCATTTTCATAAACTAAATATGGATTAAAGTAATCTAAACACTTTTCAACTGGAGTGTTATTAGAATATCTTAGATGTTCTTTCTCAAGGTTATATCTTGTAATTAGCTGTTTATGCATATAATAATAATTTTCTGCATATCTTAGATTGATTTCAGTTAACTCATCATTAGCCATCCAGGATGGGTACACTATATGTATACCAAAATAATAACTATTTAGACCAATATCTTCTCTAAAGTAATCTAATTTATCTTCACATTCACTATTCCACAAGTTCCATCCAGAATAATTTGTATTTATAGTAATGACATTGTCTTCTCTATAATATTGATTAACAAATCCTTCTTCCTCGTCAAATTTTCCATTATTTACTTTTAATTTTAGTGCTTTATTTATTGTTTCGCTGTTTACATAGAAATTTGGCTTAGAAATGAAGGGAGGTAAATTATGTGATTCAAATTCAACGTCTCTGTATTGTGTTACTAGTCGGAATGCATAACGCACTATGTCTTTGTTGATGTTTCTTATAGCCCAATCTTTAATGTGACGTAAATTTTCATCATCAATTGATGCCATTTTCAGTATCCTATATAAAGCAACTGCAGTTTCTCTCATATTATCATCATATATGTTGAATGTCAAGCCTTTCATAGCGTGACCAGATTCAATATGCTTCTGGAGCAGCTGGTAATTTTCATTATCCTGTAAATAACATAAATTATTTTTTATATATCAAGAAAATATCTATAATTTGTATTTATCTGATTTTTATACCTCTGATATAATATCTTTTAACTCTTTATTAAAAACATTTTGACTTTTCATTGGAGTAAAACCAGATGGCACTATATATTTTTTGTATTTTTCATCGAAAAGTGAGCGTTCTGAAATAAATTTATTAGACACCTTAAAAGAGAAGTTTTTAGACATTAAAAAAAATCAAGCCGAGAAGCAAATGTAAATTACGAAAGTAATATTAAAATATAGAATATCATTACCTCCTTCATCTAAAATATCAGATAATTCCTCTGCTGGTGCAGATAGTACGCTCCCCAGGAGCAACCACCACAGGAACATCCTGAACGTGCGTAGTGACCCAGCCTGCATCGCTGGCAAGCGAACTAAGTTTTGTGAATTATAAACAACATATATGTACTTTAGCTATGTTACTATTTCTGTACTCAATTGAAATCCTGGGGACGCTTAAATGGAAATAATTTAATAGGTACACTTGTTGAGACAATTATTTAGCCTTTGTCTTTATTTTAAAAAAATCAACCCTACTACGGTTATTCCCATATCTAGGTAAGTTTGTAACTACTGGGTGTCCAAAAACTTTGTTCGTAGTTAAGTGGTACATTTAGTGTTAGTAATGCATCTCTATTAATATAAACACATCTATATTATCGAGTTGGACTAGCACGAGTGGGGAGGTACCTCTTTCTTATAATACAATACTGATGTAAAAGTGACTATGCTGTCTCGGTTCGTGTGGTTTGTGACTTTCCGGTGGCCCATTGAAGAGTTGGAGGAGAGAGAGAGGGAAAAAAGGAAAAACGCATCTGAGTAACAACTATGCATTTAAAAGTATACATTAAAATTACTGGATGTTGATGCTACTTTCAAGCACATAAAATATTTGACCATTTGATATCTTGAAAAATCGTTACCTTAATCTAATTTTCTACAATCAACAAATCTTTTTAGCAGCAGGTAAGGCTAGGTAACATAATAAGTAAGTTGCCGTAGTAAAACAAGCTAAGCACTGTTGAAGTTATTTAGATCTCAGTGTCAATTATTAAATCAAAATATTTTTAATTATATGTATGTAAAAACTACTACTAAACTACTAAACTACTACTACTAAAAAAGAATTCAGTTTTTAATCCAGAGTCGTCAAATCAGAACTCGTTTCTTCTGTTTATGAGAGATTTTTTATTTTCTGTAATAATGTTATTTCTCTTTTTGTTTGTATTTAAATTTCTAGGCTATAAACTTTTAACGATTGCTTGTTTTATTTTTGTATAATAGGTCTCTACATTATCACTGTCTTCTAGTTTTAAACCTGATATGTGTAGTTTCAAATTTTCGATGTATTTCTCTTGCTCGTCTATAGTTTTTAATGTATTTATTTTTTATTTTATTTATTTAAGGCACACCAACAGCACACACATTTTACACTCAATAATTACATTGCTAGTTCTCGGTTCTTATGCATGTACCAATAACAGGTGTACACGTCTTTTTCATTTAATTATCAAGGCATACGTTTACACATGTTAATAATATAGTTCCTAAATTATTATTAATTAAAATTAAAATCTATTAAAGACTATTAAATTTAAATTTTTTTGCGAGAAAGAGATACAAATATCATTTACGACAAAATATAAAAAATATGGGAAAAAAACAAAAAAGATAACTATGTCCTAAGTGATGTTATAATAAAAGTCATGTCAAAATGTTTTTCAAACAGTACCTAATTGAATTATAATGTCATCAAATAAAATTAAAATTAAAAATAAATTATAAATTAGACTTAAATGTACTAAATTGTAAATTAGAATTACATTTTGTAATATACTGAACAATATCAATGAAAAATAAATAAAAATAAATACTAGACGAGCAAAAGAAAAACTAATAACAAAAATAACAAATACAATAATTAATAACTAAAATTAAAATTAAAATTAAAATTAAAATTACAATTATTATGTATATGCGTTGCTTTTATTTATTGTATATGTGTGTCGTTAAGAATAAAGTACTTCTCGCAAGTGGTGTCTCACAGTCTCACAAGTAGTCACTCGGAAATGGCAGATTATTATTAATAACTTCTATGTTTGTGCATTTGTTTTTAATATTGGACTGTATATAATCTATCTGCCTTTTATTTTTATTCGGGGAGATCCACGTCCAAATGTCCTTGCTTTTCTATTTGAGTAAACTATTTATAACGAAGAGATTATTTACCAGCAGAACTGAAAAAGAGTGTCTCCTGTCTTATCTCTTTTACCAAAACATGAATTTCTCATAATTGTCTTCATTTTTTATTTTTAGATCAATAACGGGCGTTAGTCACCCATAACTTTTTTCCTTTCATTACAGTTTATAAAAGTTAAGAAATGAGTGCATCCTTTTTTAGCTGATGTAAATTAGATGAACATTTTTGGCTCCGTCACATATTGAACCGACTCTGACCGGTGTAACCGAGTCGGCTCGTGACCACGGTTGGTGTAACCCGGCCTAAACGTCAAGCAAAAGGTAGATGTTTTCGCAAGTACATAATACACCTTTTGCTAGTACTTTTATAAATATTTTATCGTGTTAAAACCGATTTTTTATACACCGGATTATTTTAATTATTATACGATAATATTTTTATAGTTGCCTGCCAATAATGGAACCAAAAATTAGAACTTAATATTAAATATAACTACTTATGCAAGTGATTGTACAAAAACGTATCCTCGAGGAAACAAAATGCAATTGGACAATTTTCCAATTGTAACCGAGGAGCATACCTAATTTCGGTCGGAGCAATTCGTTCTTAACAAGTGTAAATTACCGTTGGGATTTATCGTGGAATATAAGTTAAGTTACGTAACTTGATTTCTAATGTGACCTATTGTTTTTGGAAGACAAATAGGACATCTTATAATAATAATAATATCGGTGGACTTTTTACACACTACGTTAGTCTAGCCCCGTCGAAAGTGTCGTGAGGACTTATTACGTGTACTAAAAAAAAGGAAAATATATTATAATATTTACAAATTTAATTTTATATATTTAAGACTTGTATTTTTATTTTAGTAAGAGGTAGTGCCACACTGCATGCTTGCATGCAGCGGAATTGGGCCGGCACGACCGGCGAGGTATCTCTCGCTTACACGAGACCAGCGTAGTGACAGCTGTGCTATCGTGTTTCGTGCGGTGTGTAAGTAGCCTGTGATCCATGGAAGTGGGAGGACGAAGGCTCTTATTCCCAAAACCATAAAAAATTATAGAAAAACTTATAACGCGAAAGCGAAAGTTTGTATGTTTGTTTGTACTCCTTCATGCAAAAAGTGCTGAATCGATTATCACAAAATTTGGCACACACACGGAAAGTAACTTGAATTAATACATAGTATAGATTTCGCCTAAAAAAAATTCCTAGGCGATGCCATGGGATGATTTTCTATTATCCACGGGATCGAAATTTACGCGGGTGAAACCGCGGGTGCAGCTAGTACTTACATAGTTAAACATAGACCTAGGCGAGATTCGCACTCGCGACCACTGGTGCAACATGCTCCGCTCATCCGAGCTCTGTACGACTGCACCAGCCGGTTGTCAAATGATGATTTTACTGTTTGAAATTTATGGAGCATCTTATTCCATGTTGTTTAGAGATCATGAACGATGTATATTCAATTATTAGGATTTCTTGCGACACATTTCATACAAGATATAGATCTTCTACAGCTATGGTAATGGATAAATGCATTTCTCAAATTTTGCGACATACATGACAAAAACAAAACGAAATCATAAAATATATTTAAGGTTCTGAGGTGTTATCCTGTTGCTGGAACCGAGGGGCTCCTCTGTGTGCCCTTATTAAATATAGATAAATATAGAGAAATATAGAAACATAGAGAGGAGCAAAGATGGAAACTTGTAGTAAGAGGTAGTTCCACGCTGCATGCATGACGCATGTAGACGAATTGGGTCGCCGCGAGCAAGGGAGTACCTCTCGCTTACACGATATCGGCGTAAAGTGGTCGCTGCGCTGTCGCGATGTGATTTAAAACGATTTCAACTGATTTTTCGCTGTTTTTTTAAAGTATTATATTAGTATTATATCACAACCCTGAAGTTTCAGAAGTTCTTCAAAATCCTATATTTTATCATGAAAATCTATAAAGTTTCATTTACGTGGATACTCTAGGAAGGCCGCTGACGCAAATCGGCGTACACGCACACAAATGTATACATAATTATATAAACGAAGCGAACGGTGACAATAATTTTACCAGGACAGTGGGACTAGGTACCTATTGAGTAAACTTCTTAAAGTATATTTTACTTTCTCTGCAGCCATTACTGCATTTTACATTTTACACTTTACATACCTGAGACCAAGTTATTACGTCAACAATTTGTTCTCAAGTATTTATATGCCAAATTAATTTCCAAATAAGAACTGAGGAACCTATCGAAATGTATGTAAATCTTAAAAAACCTCTACAACTTTTTTTTTTTTATGGTATAGGGGGGCAAACGAGCAGTTGTAGCCATTTTCATGACTACCGACGCCCATAGACATCTGCATAGAGACTACACAGATGCGCTGCCCCCCTTTCTTCTCCCACCTCCATGGGCCACCGGTTACTTACACACCGCACGAAACGCGACAGCACAGCTGTCACTTCACGCCGGTCTCGTGTAAGCGAGAGGTACCTCCCCGGTCGTGCCGGCCCAATTCGGCTGCATGCAAGCATACAGCGTGGCACTACCTCTTACTAAAAAACTGAAAATGAAATCAAAATATAATTATACAAATCACTTTCTGAACGTCAACAATTATAGCTACCACAATGCTAACCCTATCCTGAGAAGAACCGGCGAAACAAACTCAGCGGGCCTCATTAGAAAGTATCTATGAGAGAGTACCTAATAACTGCAACTACTGTTTCACATCGACATTTGCAGCACATAATTTAATAGGAATTAGCGTGGTCAAAGTGATTAATGAAAATTGCCAATTGCAAGTCAAGTTCTATTTATGTGAGGGCGGGGTATAATTAATAGGCTAATTAGTATGGAAAACGACTCTATGAATCGGGACTAACATTAATTCTGGAATGTGTTTCGCAGCGTCCATTTCATACAGATCTCGTAATACTTTGATGATTGGTGTGACTTCAAAGATCTGATTTGCTCCAGCTCGATGAAGTTGAAGGAGGAAATCTCTATGCTCCACATAAGGCAAGCTTGCCTAAGAATACATTAATGGATGTCCTCATCATGTCTGAGAAAAAAAGGGCAACGCATCGAAATATGTGGATGTTAATGGGTTATGCTATAAAAAATATAATATCGGAAGCCCTAAACACTAAATACATTTTACTTTCCGATTTCAATTTTTTTCTAGGCTCTTCGCTTACTTAAGATGAACATCTCACGATAATATATGACTACCATGGCTCCCCAAAATATATATTTGTAGATATTAATGGCGGACAAGCCGAGGGGTAAACAATACAAATATTGACTTTAAATAAATATATTTAAGTTCAAAATAAAATTCAGGATGTTCAGCGTCTATTCTATGACATTCGCTTCTTGTAAATTATTCCGGAAATAATTCTTAAGAACGAATACATATTGATTCCTATCTATAAGATAGATATAAGCGTTATCAAACTAATGCTAATGTCGCACTTGCACTAAGAAGTTCTCTTCACCCCTTAATATGTGAACAATAATTATCCTATTTGTAAAATCTAGGAGGTTTCTTGTTTAATCGCCGGTCATCATTTCCATGAATTCTGAAACAAGAAAAAGGCGTATTTTCACTCACGAATCACAAAATAAATTAACTAAAAAGAAGCCTAATTTATCAAGTTTCCATAGCTATTAATTTGGAATTATTATTGTAACGTAAGACATGTGGATTCTATTTTTATCATTTATTATCTTGACAAAAAACAAAAAACAACTTAACAAATCTCTATTTTTAAATGTAAACAAAATTAGTATTTAAATTTTATGTTCGTACTTTTATAAACTAAACAAAATAATGACATTGTTTTGTTGCTTTCTTCGATGGTGATTTCAAGAAAAAAGTCACAAAAAGGAGAAACAAAACAAAACACAAAGAAAAATGCTTACCATCGAAATCAACGGTTCCGGAACCGTCTGTGTCAATTTCAGCAATGATGCCGTCAAGATCGGCGTTGCTTAGTTTGTCGTCTAAGGCGGCAAGAATTTCTTTGAGTGTTGATGTTGTAATGTATCCGTTTCCTTCTCTGTCATATAACCTGAAATTGAAGAATTAGCGGTTAGTTAGTGTTAGTTAATGTAGGCATTAATAGTTCATGTAACTAATTTGTTGTGAACAGGAATCCACGTTTGATCGCGATAAGTGTTAGGTAACTATAAAACCAAACTGATCAAGTAACTACTCCGAGATGGATTTGTAGGGCAATTACTAAAGTATATTATGTTTAGTGTTCCTGAATATAGGAAAATGAATAATTAAGTCAAAGAGGTTAGATGGCATAGGCAGCTGCTAACACACATTGGCTATATTCTTTTATACTTAGACGAGATGAGAGAGGGTTTGATGAATTTGCTACGGGATTAAAATGCTAACAAAGTACGAAGTTGAAGTTGACGAAGATACCATTTTTTCTCAAGTCAAATAATCTAACTACTAACTTACTATCTCTTAAAGATGGCTGTTATTATATACCTGAAAGCTTCCTTCAGTTCTTGTTGCATGGCCTCAGCATCCTCTTCTTCTAAAAAGTGGGAAGCGATGGCGCAGAAACCATCGAAGTTGATTTTTCCAGCCCCTGAAGAGAATTGAAAAAATCATTTTTTAATTTTAACTTATAATAAAATCAGCTAGATTTTTCAATGCATAAGGGAACAAAGAAGCAATCGGAACTACACCTAAGGACATATGCACTAGAGCTATGTAGATGTTTTGTCCTCCTTTACTCCTATTGGCCACCGGAAACTCGGACACCACATTACAGTATAGCTGTTTCTTCACGGCGGCGTCATGTCAGCGAGAGGTACCTCACTCACACGGCGGTCTCATTCGGCTACAATGCAGCATGGAAGTAACCTCTATCTACCTCTTAGCTATTTTAAATAATATCTGCGAAGTTGGATGATGTATAATTCACATGTAATTAAGTATTTAATTAATAGTGTATTTCATTACAATTAACCTACTGAATAGGTTTTAAAGAGGTTGTTCGACACTATCTCTTTCAACAATTTTCTCTTGTCCAATATTTCATAACACTTCGACTCCTTTCATGTAATGTACGGGCTCTCTATCACTGTTGCGTTATATAAATAAAACTGTCAAGCATCAGAAATGGCTAGGTTTGGTATGAAATATCACTAAAAACTTAATCTTCTACCTACGACTACGACGGGTCCTAGACCAAATACTTACGTCTAGTTTTGATATGCTAGAGCCGACCTAGCCGTGATTGAATGGAATATTCTTAAAGCGTTACATAAAATATCGTCATGTTAAATCCCTGCCTCATATAATGACACTTGTCTCGCACGCGATCATTAAATTAACGTCATTTTAATTAATTACCAGTATTTAATTTTAACTTGTTTTATTAGTTATAATGATGTACTTCACATTTTTCATTAGCACATGCTCGTGAAAAGTATGGTGACTGTAAAGTAACAGACATCTGGGTATAAATAGAAACACGGCTTATATGTTATGACATTATTAAAATTGCATAAACCCATCAAGGCTTAACTAGCGTACCTATTATTCGAAGTAATTACTAATACTGGTAGATTTGACTGTTTTACTCAATATGAGTCATAAAGTTTGACTTTGGATCTTATTACGTAAATATAAATTCATAAACCCTTTGAGTATAGCTTACATTACATTTGAGTTCAGCTGAATAAAAATCATTTAAATTTGAGTGAATTTGGTAAATCAGAGACAAAACAGGAACACATTACTGATTTCTAACGTAATAATGCAAAAAGAAACACGAAGCTTTAGGCACATATAAACAGAAATAGCGTGTCTTTCGTGTAAAATTATTCCTGTATCTCCATGTCGTCGCTCCGAGCACCAATGATTGATGACACTCGTTACATTTACGATCTTGTTTGAGAACGTAAGGCGTTCTGTTTCATATCGTCCGCTAATGAGCTTGGCTACGACATTTTATGCGTTCCACTGAAAAATTGTCGAGATTAAGATGTTATGTACCTTGTTTACTGGCTTTTTAACGTTTTACAGCTAGTTAAACGTAAGTGGAATGTTAAAAATTTGATAACAGAATTGTTTCGTTCTTTCTGAAATATGATACTTTAGGTATGTAATACTTTTCGATATATTATTGAAGGTAAAGCTATAAAGATAATAAGAATGAGGGCCGTTTATGGAAGGTTGAACAGGGTGGTGTAGCATTATCAATTTTCTTCCATAATAAATAATCATTTATATTAAAATCGTAAATAATTAATTATTGTATTAATATTATATTATTATTCTGTTGACTTTGGATGTTATATGTATGTGTTTGTTGTAGATGAATATGACAATTAGTAAGTAGTGTGTGTGTATGTGTTGTGTGAGTGAAGCCATGCTTCATTGGCGCCGCATTGATACAGCAAGACCTAGAAGTTCTGTCTCACAATATCGCCGTGAAGTGGTTTGTGTGGTTCAGTGAGTTTCCGGTTATTCGTTGGAAGGGAATGGGCCAGCACAACGCATCTGTATGCAACGTGTCTGTAAACAACAAAAGCCCTAAACGTCTTATTTGCCCCCGTAGCTGTTAAAATAATATATTTATTCTCAAGATAAAGCGGTTAACTAAAAAAATCAAAAATGAAATCACACTAAGTGAATTGTTCAATTTCAAATATTTTTTTAAGTTTCAATGTGCACAAATATGTCAGCTATTTTACACGTGTGTACGTTGGTCAGGCACAGTTTCAGTAGCAGTCTAAATATTGAATCAAACTGTACGTAGTTACCGAGCACAAATGCCATTGTAAAATTTTACTCATTCCTGAATGTCAAGTATGTGATTAATACTATTTTTATCGCTTCCTTTTTTTACAATATGATTGATTGTATATTATGCAAATTGCGAAGCGTTGGCACTCCTTATCTTCTTAAAAGTTGTAAGCAATGTGAATGTAAAGAAAAAGGCTATGTTCAAAGTATCCTAGTACTTACTTAATACACGTTTAGCATTATGAATAGAAAAAAAATATAATTACTTTCTGGGTCATTCTCATCAATGAGTGCCTGTAGTTCTGAGTCGTCGAACAGTTGTCCCATGGTGTTCAGAATTGTAGAGATCTTCAGGACGTCAATGTATCCAGACTTTGTTGTGTCAAACATCTGGAAAGCCTTGCGGAGCATGGCCATCTTCTGTTCATCATCAGAGTCCTAGAAGACCAGAAAAATAATTTAGGAATTAGACAAGATAGTAAATATCTTTCTTCTATTTTTTTTGTTATTCAAACTTTCCAGCCCAGTCTTAGTAAAATAGAAAAAAATATTATTTTAAAATATTTGTTTTAGATTAATTAGAAATTTATAATTTTGGTACAATTGAGAAATCTCACTTTATTCTAAATGAGTCTTTATCATTTTTATATTATAATTACATTTAAAAAAAATGTGTTACGACAAATAAATTTTTCATAAATACTACTAAGAAACACGTGTATTCAAAACCAATATTTCCTCATTTTTATCACTAGTCACTCAACACATAAAAAACGTAATTCCTCACCATGTTGGTTTTATGTTTTCTCAAATGTAACAAGAACCGAAACCGAGTGCGAGTGTTGTTACACTGAATTTCACATCCACCGAGCACCCATATTTATAGAGCATTCCACTACTCAAAAGCTCAGGAATACGAAAATAAGCAAAAAGTTGTCGGCTTCGTAACAGTGACGTGGCCTGTTCGTCGTCAGCTCTACGTGTCGGAAATATATCACAAACGCAATACATTCACGAAAATCATCACCGCGTGAAAAGGATCAATTGTATTTAGAATAGAATAGAAATAAATTTATTTATTTATTAATGTATATGCACTAAAACATATATACTTATTATCTAAAATGCTGGCACAAAGGTACTACTAATTCCATTATTTTGTAATTTCTGCCAGCACAGGAACTGCTACTACAGGAAAATGTGATGGTGATTAACAAAGATAGCGTGTACAATATAACAGAAACAAAAATGAAACAATCATTTATTCAATACTCCATAATACAAAAAATATATAAAATGCAAGACAAAATGTAAATACAAAAGAAAAAGACTAACAATTTAAGTATTTGTTACATATGCTCTAATTACTTTAGCAAGTAGGACAATTATTTCGTACAAAATCTCCATACAGACTTAGAATGTAACTAATATATTTAATGTAACTAAATAATTAATACTAAAATTAATATATTATACCCAAGTTAAAATGCGTATTTTTGACCAGAGCCGCTGAAGAATATTAATAGCGGCCATTAGGCAGTGCAAAATATAAACAACGCCATGTCTTACTTTGGATTGATCGGAAAATAAATAGTTGTCAATAATATAAAATACTATTAATAACATAGACCGATTTTTATCCCAGTGTCTCTGGGACGATAGATGCACATAAGATATCTGTTATGGCATCATTTTGATGAACTCCCGATACATACTGTTATTTATCTAGCAGTAAGCGTGTTATATCTGCATTATTTACTACCACCACATAGCAACATACTACTGAGTGTCAAAGTTTAGTGCTTTAATCTATACTAATATTATAAAGAGGAAAGATTTGTTTGTGTGTGTGTGTATATGTGCGTTTGTATATGACGAATAGGCTTCGAAAGTACTGGACCGATTATAGAAATTCTTTTACCATTTCAACGCTATCATTATCACAGATTAACATAGGCTATTTTTTACCATGGAAAAATGCTTCATTCCCATGGGAAAACTGGTATTACGATGGTTTCCTGGATCCTTAAAAATACAATTGGATCCGGTAGGTGGAGCTGCTGTCGGTAGGTATATCAACTAGTAAACGCCTTGACCGATTGGGTTCCAATTTTGTATGTGTATTTCCATTGTTTTACAGACACGAAATATATCTATATGTATAAAAATGAATATCTGTCTGTATGTCCTTTCTAGAATCGTAATGCATAATGCACTTGAGAATGTGATGATCTTTAGTAAAGTTATTTTATGCTATGTACATACATTATACAAGCTACTTAGGAGAAAGCTACATATGACACACCAAGCAATTAAACAAGCTTTTCAAATAAACATCTATGTACATATATATAATAACTAGCTTCCGCCCGCGGCTTCGCCCGCGTGGATTTCGGACTTCAAAAATGGTGTTGTTATTATTATACATCATCTAATATTATACTGAAATATATATTATATTAAATATATACGTATTGTATGAAACAACAAATCGCTTTGAGAATCGAATTTGTCGCCGCGCATTTTAGGCGCTTTAGAAATTCCGTTTAAGTCAATCTTATCGTGATTATAACTTTTAATCTATTCGTCCAAATTACTTAGTGTAAAAGACAAAGTTTATCTACATTCAATACGTAAAGTGACAGATGTATCAATTTTCATAACAGTTCGATAAATATTCTAAAATGTGCATCGTTAAAAAATATCCAATTTAATTGAATGTTTGGTTCACTATTTTGGTCATAGTGACTTAAACATAAAAGATAGATATATGCTGTCACGGACTTTTATTTAGATCTATTCAAGATAAATAATCCTACAGTAATTATCTTTGTGTAACTCTAACGATTAGGGCAGCGCACGCCAATATTGCTCTCAGGGGGCTGATTTTTTTCCGACTTACTTGACAGTTATCGTTATATTATATCCAAATTATAAAAAATCCCTATAAATTTTAACTTATTATGTTATTCTGATATAAAAGCTATATTACTGTAAAGTTTCATGAAAATCCGTTCAGTAGTTTTTGTGTGAAAGAGTAACAAACAGTCTCACAAACTTTCGCATTTATAATATTAGTAGGATGAATGTTTATTATCATATCGCGTCTGCTATGGATTCAGAAATGATAAGATATAGAGCACTGATGTCTGTTGTAACTTTGTGTAGCATTCTCTGAAATATCGCTTTTGGAGAAAAAAATCATAACTACCTACGCTGGGAACAGGTAAAATTTAATACTCTATCTATAGACTACTATCTATACATATTATAATGACACACATCTTAAAAATCTTTAATTCTGTCTCTTTAAATAATAAATTCAAGGGTTACACATAAACTAATCCTTTGAATTATTTTACGAGTTTTTTTTTTACGATACAAATATAAAAATATTTGGAATGTTTCGTGAATTCGGATTTTAACATAACAATTTAGATTCACCTACATCAGACATCCGATTAGATCATAACGTATTTGTGAAGATGAACATATGTAAAAGCTATGCTTCCCGTACGACTTATTTAGATTCACAACCCGATTGGATCCGGTCAGTGTGAACAGAATTATACAGCTTGGAATTTGGTCGATTTTTCTCTCATACCGTATTCACTTTTTCTTTAAAAAATATTATTTTTTTGGTTTTTCAAGATGCTTACTTAATTAATCTGTCATATGAAAAAATGGAGAAACGTCACTTCACCATCGACTGAATTTTCTACGGAATTGGGCGACCACTATCAGCAGCTGAATTTCATGACTGTGTTTCGTACAAAGTGAAAAATCCACCGTTACTTGAAGCGAAATGATATCTATTTATTTATATAATTAGGTAACATCCTCTATGTTTTAGTTCTAATTTGTTAGGAAAAATACTCTAGTGCTTGATAACTCTGTTATAAGAATGTAAGAAGTAATTTACAAGCTAACATTACAACGTAAATAAAAATATATATGTACAAAATTGCACGTAATCAATTCATTAACTTGTGTCAAACAATAAATAAAATTATTAGTTCGTAATTGATATTGACTAGCATTAAAAATATTTAATTTAAATAAGTCATCATTTAAAACATCCGATAGTAAGCGGCATGATATGTAGCGGTAAAGCGAAAAATATAGGCCAATGTTGCGTTCATTCCGTGAGTCTGTCACAAAATGACACTATGTTTCAGTAACAGACGGAGGTATATCAGTCTTATAGAAGTCATGTTCAAAATGAATACAAAATATACATGCCACAAAAATAAATGTGTATATTAAGTGATACGTATACTCGACGCCTACACGCCTAATTAGTTAAACTAATCATTCATTTTTAGGAAAACAAATAGATAATTTATTAGACATGATTCAGATTAAAAACATTCCAGATGTTGCGAGGTAGCATATTAAGAGTTTTCCAGATTGAGAACAGGAAATACCTTCGTACCAGTCGATTCACAACAATCCAATGAAAATATTACGTAGAGCTACGTCACAGGCGGTTAGAAGGACGGCATCCAATTAGCAGATATAACAAACCTTTTGCTTTGTATTGTATCTAGGTTTAAAACTTAGTTTAAAATTGATTTTAAAATGTTTTTTAAAACTATTTGACAATGTCTAATAATAGTTTATCAATATTTCCCATGTATGGATAAAATAACAAGCTATCTATTGTTGTACATGTATATATTGTTGAAATCACAGTATAAATACAAATGATATAGCTACTAGATATATGTGTTATAAAAAATATAATACTATAATATTAGCTAATTGTAGCGGGCGTTGCTACGTTGTTGATTCAAAACATTTATTGCAATAATTTTGAATAAAGTATCTAAAGATATCGGCGATCTTTTACCATTTCAGACTTCATAACGGACAAATTGACAAAGAATATTACATTGTTTATTTTTTTAAATATTACACGAATGATGTCATAATTTTCACAAGACAGGGATCATCAATTCAGGTTTCTCAGAGCGGGAAAGGTTTGCGACCACTGGCGCATGCAACGAGTTATACTCGCCGCTCGCAGATATAGAACGCCGGTGATCGACTATAATTTTTGTTTTCACGTTCAAACATCGCATTGTGAAATATTGCCGCTTCAATATTCACTCGGCCCGCTATATTATTTTCACACCTATCAACATACTTATCTGACAATACGACCGATCTACATGATTTAAAATTTCTTGGGATCATGAACAATTCTTATAAACATAGAGCTTACACAATGCATTATTATAGTAACGTGTAACGAAGATTACTCAAAATAAAGTAAAAGTAAAGGAACGCATTTTTCTCATTATATTTTAAAACTTTTCATCTATCGGGAAAAAATACAATATTTTCACCTAATAAATAAACTGAAAATGTTATTTGCTAGTTATTACTTAATTAGTTATTATTACTGTTTTTAGTAGTTATTACTACTATATTATTACATTTAGGACGTTATACTAGGGGTATCCCTATAATAACGAATCGCTTTTTACAAATAAGAATATTTTTTAAAATCGTCAAATATTTAGTGAATCTTTCCATTTAAAATTGATTTTTTTGTAAAGCACAACGAATAGATCAGTAATATTGAGCTAGGTTAGGAATATGGCAAGATTAACAATAGTATCGACTGCTTCAGATATTTAAACGTCATGATTACATCGTTGGGATTCTATTTCTGAATTAGCATATTAATCAATCATATCGTATAAATATCTATTGAATCAGCGTCGATTTTGTAAGCTATTTTTGCGTTTAAATTATACTCTCCTTATTTAGGTCGTCGAATTTATTTTGCAAAATATACATATTTTTACAAAATAACAACTTATTTTTATGACGCTATTATATGACGCTAGGAAACTCAAATACACTGACTGTCAGGAAGTCGATAAATAAATGGTAAACGTTTCATTCAGACACGCAAAAGGTTAATTGGGGGAATAACGCCAAAACTCAGTCATTTATAATTTATTATTTTGAATTCCATAACAGAAATAACTGGACATCTTCGCCAAAATCCAACTTTGTACCGTTCACATCAAAATATTGTGAATCATAGGCGACAGAGATGTAGAAAATATACGTTTTGGCACATAACTCGTGGTTTTCCTTGCAAAATGTCCGCCTAAAATATCTGCATGCCAATTATGAATACTCCTTTAAATAGATTATATGATGAATTATTATTAAGGAATGCGCGAACCGTTCTCTTGCCAGTCTAGATTAATAAAAAAGCCCGGTTTCAAAGCACGATTAGAATAATGAATTAATTTCAGATACTATTATAGAGCAGTACGACATTATTAGTAAAATCTGAACAAACATAGAACAAGCGTACGGAATAATCTGAACATGATTAATATACTTGTAATTTATTAGATTTCCATTCATTGCTTAAGTAAATATATCATTAGAGTCTGTCTGACATATTCATTTATTAAGATTATTGTAATACTTGCATTAATATCGATCTTCCTTGCACTGGGACAGCGGAAGCTTATCATTAATTTGGTCGTCATTATTTCAAGATTTTGTCCACCATCACTTAACACTCCTCTATTCTATAATCATGTAGTGTGTGTGTGTATGACCTAAAAATGTCAAGTTTTAGTCGAACGCCTCCGAAATTAGTGAACTGACTTTTATGAATTTTTCTGTTTCTGGAAAATTAAAAATATAGGACGAAAAGTTTTGTCATCCCAATATTTTCATGGGATCGATTGCGGGGGCGAAAGATTTTATAAAAGCTTTAGATACTTAGGGGGTTTTTCATTGTCATTTATTTATTTTTATATATGCATATTTAAGCAATAAAATATGAATTATTATTATATTACAATGATAATATTAATTCGTGTAAGCTTAAGTACTACTATAATAGTTTTCAACTTAACGAACATTGTAATGGACTGTAAATGTATTTCTGTTTGTATTCTAGCTGTTGTCACACTAGTGAGCGATGGTTTTTAAATTTTCAGTGATGAAAATAGGGAAAGCGTAACATCGATGTAAATACTTGGAGACGCTCCAAAAATAATGATAGAAAATCGTGGCAAATAGTAATAATATATAATTACGCAGTAGTTAAATATCTACTGCAACAAATTACAAGAGTGGATTATCATATTTTGTTTATAAATAAAAAAAATATATTATACATCACACTTTATTTTGAAATGTTTTTATAATTTAATATAATAAATAATTATCTACCATATTATATCCACTACAGATTGGTTTTTTCACTACATTATTGTTTGTTTTCTGCTCCCATAGCTATATATCTCTCTATAAAATAAATAACTTAGATTGGATAGATTACTTTTTTTTTTTTTATTGTATAGGGGGGCAAACGAGCAGTTGTAGCCATTTTCATGACTACCGACGCCCATAGATATCGGCATATAGACTATACAGATGCGCTGCCCCCCTTTCTCCTCCCACCTCCTCTGTGATAAGCTGCAATATTCACAAAGGCTGGTGCCACCATAGATTCAATATTTGTTAATTTGGCTACGTCAGGACATAAACTTCATCAGAGCTTATTTCAATGTTCTTTTTCTCTATTTCTTGCAAATGTTGTGGCACAGTCGCGTTAATGTTTTTGTCAATAGTTATTACTTTATCGAAGTCATTTATAACTACCTTAGCTCCTATTTCTTCTTGACTTTTTTTACCAACTTCTCCCTTTGTTCCAATATTTATAACAACATTTTCAGAATGCGTATTTTCTTTGTCATCTTGTTTATTTTTTGTATCATTAATATTTTTATCGATAGTAATAACTTTTTCATAATCACCACCTAGTTTAATATCAAATTGGTGAGTTTTTTCATTAGATTCTCCTTCATCATAATTTATTACAACGTCAGGCTGGTCGTTCTTTTCCTCATCATGTTTATCATTTATAATAATAGTGTTATTTTTATCACTTACTGTTATTACTTTATTTTTTTCAAATGTTTTAGTTTCACTGACTTCTTGTTTATTTCCATAATTTCCTTTTTTGGATTGGTAGTCAAATTTTTTTGATGAATAGTCTTGTTTTGAATATGAACTATATTGATTTGGAATATAGCTGAACTCTGTATCTTCTTGCATATTTATTATTCCTTTATTGTTTTCAAATGTTTTAGTTTCACTGATTTCTTGCTTTTTTCCATAATTTCCTTTTTTGGATTGGTAATCAAATTTTTTTGATGAATAGTCTGGTTTTGAATATGAACTATATTGATTTGGAATATTGCTGAATTCTGTATCATCCTTTTTCCAATTATAATAGCTATTGTCTGCTGGCGCTTGAGATACAGCATTACTCTTATGTGTTATTATAATATCCTTAACGAAAGCATTTGGCAATTCATATAGATTTTGGATTTCAATGTTTAAGTCTAAAGGATATCCAGGAGAAGAAATTGCATCATAGTTTGATTGCAAGTAATTTCTCGTTCCACCAATTACCGCTTTTACAAATGGTGCAACAAATACAAATATTTGAAAAGGTGCCGTAGTTCCTTTTGGAAGAATCAGACGTGCAGGAAAACCAGTCTGCATATCAATTGTGCGCAGAGGCAATGCATCTATGCCAAATTCAGCGTCTTGAATATATTTTTGAATTGTTTTTAGGGATATAAATTCATCTGACAAACCATTCATTTCATTTGATGTTCTTGTAATACTATTAGATCCAATTTTTAAGTTTACTTCAAAACTATCAAGCTGCATGAACAGATTCTTCCTATCTGTGAATTGACCTGGTAAAACCTTAGGACCAATATATAATTTAACAAGCGCTTTTTCTGTAACTAAAGAGGATATACTCATTTTTACTGAAAATGGCTTATGACTCAAACGATCCTGATTAATCTTGACTTGGAATTTAGATTCAATATCTTTGTTTTCTAATGCATCTGTTACATCAAATTCGTATTTATCGCATGAAGTTGCTGGTTTTTTAAATTCTACATTTATTACTTCAACTCCCGGAAAATATAATTGATTTTTTTCATACGCAGGTAAAACTTTTATAGAATCTTCAACAATTTCTAAGATTCTTTTATTTAGTTTCCAAAATAGTGGGTCTCTTAACGTAGTCATATAGTGCCCCAATACAGAAGATGTTCTGAAAAATAAGTTTGTTAATTATTAATGCTGCCTTGCGACAAAATTTTGCCAGCGAGGCCGGGAGGTACCTCGGTCACCTAGTAGTGCCATAAAGTGACCGCTATGCTAACTTGTTCGGTGCGATTTGTGTGTTTTGGGTGTAATCAATTAGCTACATCTCTAGATAATAATTATGCGGCTGCATAACCGCTACTTAACGTCGGTATGTATGTGTGAGAGGGGTAGCTATATATTTCACTGGTCGTTATTGTCGGAATTAATTGCAACATCAGAGGCTAATATGTTAGAATGTATTACAAAAAGTTAAAGTATGGTCTTTTAGAAGTCGTATCCTAAAAGAACACACTTTCACTTATATCCTGGATCTAAGTTTAATAGATAGGCGATGGTTTTTTTCAGGGAACAGTGCAGCGGGACGAGAAGAGAAAGGTGAAAGATGGCCCGCCTCGCAGACGACGGATGGGTTTTTAAGCGATGCAATATAATTGTATATTATGGTCCGGGCTGATTCAAAAGATGTTGGCCTGGCGTAACAGCAACTTTACATTAAAACATAGATAGCAGCGTCACCTAACGGGAGCCAATAAAATAAAATTCAATAATAAATAAGATTAGATTAGAATATAATTCAATTCATCTAGGAATACACGAAAATGGGTAGAAGTGTTTAAGGAGCGTGATAAGTACAAGTACCGAATAATTTTATAAAATTATCAAGATATTCATAAACCGTAAAACAAACTTACCCAGTTTGGGAATTGATATTACTCAGATGTTGCATAGCTATATTTTCATAGCTCATATCATCAATGACTAGGATATCCATCAAATAATTGAATATATCCGATTTACTGCATCCTCCATCTCTCTGAAAATTTTCATCCAACATTTATATTTATTTTTCTGCATTTTCTTACACACAAATTTATTCATATTCCTATTTTATTTATTGACATTAGATCGTTTACGGGTAGGTAGAGTACCGAGTGAAATTGAGAAGTGATAAAATTTTAACTTTTAACAGTGAATGCATTAAGACAATAGCTTACCATACGCGTTACAGTTGTCTTAACGTTGTCTTCTATATTTTTTAATAATAAACTGAAGTCATTGTTTGGAGATTTGATAAGTGCTCGTTGAGAAAACTCGAGACCATTCGAGTAAATGAGCATTGGATCATAAATAGATCCGTCGCTACTGTTCCAGTCAATTGCTTCTACCTCGGGCATACCATTGGAATACCTTTCTAAATTATAACGGGTATTCAATTGTTTTATATTCTGGTATATATACTCTCCACGCAGGTTTTTCGTATCTGATCCTAGATTCTTTGACCATTTTAACATTTTCAATTTGTTCAAGAAGTAATAGGAATTTAAACCAACATCCTCATAAAAATATGACATCTGCTCTATATTGTTATCGAAGTAGGTGTCGGTATAATTCACGTCTATGATGTATGAGTTACCATCATCACGTATATATTCTGGTAAAGAAGAATCGGCACCGCTGATCAGAGATGATGCTTTAATGATGTAATCTTTTCTTATAAAGTAATTGGGTAATACTTCATATATAGCTGGTAAGAGCACTCTTTCGGTATCTCTTCTCCTTATGATCGCCATATATATAGCATTAACGAAAACACCACAGTTTACATTTTGGCGGGCCCAAGCCGCAGCTTTATAAAAAGTATCAAAGTTCTCAGTATTTACTAACATTTCATATATTATTCTGAATTCATTCATATGATCCTTATTATATTCTGTAAATATCTGTCCTTTGGGTAATAAGCCTTTAGACGAAGTTAAAGTGACGAAATTCTCCACAACCGCGGGATCCTGGAAACAAAATAAGTTTTAATAAGAGGTAGTGCCACGCTGTATGCATGCATGCATGTAACCGAATTGGGCCGACACGAACGGGGAGGATCGTTCACACGATATCGGCGTACAGTGAAAGCTGTGCTTTGCGTTTCATGCTGTGTGTAAGTAGCCGGTGGCCCATGGTAGCGAAGGAGGAAGGAGGACCACGCATTGTACTGTATGCGGATGTCTATGGGCGTCAGTAGTCATGAAAATGACTCCAACTGCTCGTTTAATACAAAAAATAAATAATACTCACAACATATTTGCCATTCCTCGGATCTGTTTTGAATTCCTCACTTAGTCTAATGATGATGGGGTTGGTGCTTTCCTCGCATACATTTTCAAAAAGCGGCAGCAACAGCTTTTGTATATGGACCCTCCCGACTGTAACGGGAACTAAAAAAAAAAACATTTTTTTATGGCACCACCAATTTCATGACTACCGATGCCCGTAGACATCCGAATAGAGGCTATACAGATGCGCGATACACGTGCATACGCAGACAAAAGGAAACTTATCCACCAACCACCCATGCTCCTACCCACCTATCGGTATTCGGAGCTAATCCCGGGAGATGCACGGGGTTTGCTCACTGGCTCATAGCGGACATAAGGACAGTTGGAGCCTTTTAAAGACTACCGATGTTCTAAAGACTGACGTATGCGGTATTGCTCTCCTTGTCTCCCATCCTCTAATCGGCTATCCGAAACCCACAAACAAATATGCTGCTGTCATTTTGCGGTGATACCATATGAGTGAGCGGTATCTGATATTGCAACAGGGGCCTATCACTTGATACTAGCATAACTCCCCTCAGATGTCCCCAGATGCTGCAAATCCTGAGCTTGTCATTCATTAACGAAAGAAAATATATATGCATGTATAAGTGTGACACGGAAAACGAGAAAAAAAAAATTAATCGTTAAATTCAATTAATATTTATCAGATACCTAATCTGATATATTATAAATAAAAAAAGGACATTAAAATTAATAATTACATTAAGTATTCTATGATGCGTTGGCAACATCACAACTACAAGCGTCTGTACAAATACATACTTCTTCTTATAAGATTATCGATCATACATTCAGTAGTCGAATAGTAGGGGATATACTACGCTATAAGTATATCCCCTACTATTCGACTACTGCAGAGAAATAGGATTGATCAGAAATTGCGCTCACTAACAAATGTGCTACTACCAAGCTGGCAACACCGAGATGTAAAATCCAAACATCCATTACCGCTGTCATAGAGGCTTATTTCCGCGCTCCAAATAATCATCATTAATATTATTTACGCACACAGTTAAGTACTATTATTTATTGTCAATCATCATTATAATTATATTCGTGTTATTATTTAATTAATATAAATTAAAATTATAATAGTATCGTGCTAAATATCATGAATTATTGAAAAAATAATAATAATTATGTCACTAACAGAACTTTTATGAACATTATTTAGTCATTTAAAAAGACGCAGACCGTTATATTTCTGTACGCCACAAGCAAATTATATAGTAGGTCCTGTATAACAGTGGTCACAATTTCATGACTGTAAATAAAAAGATCCTTAACGTATCTATAGCTTTATATTCTTATAGACGCTAAATATGCATTGTCCTGGTTCTATGTAAAGCTACCAAGGGCGGCTGAGGCGGGACGTCCCTTTTCCAGTTCCTCAATGATAGACAACATTGACACATAAAAGTATGACGCTAAATGTCCCGCTTGCAGATAGCTATCCTACGGTATGTAATATACTGAATAAAATCCTCCATGGATCATCCATGGAGAATTTTAATCAGTTAAACAAGGTCTAAACAAATCCCATTGAGAGGTACCTCTTGCGCACCCTATCCTACTGCAAAGTGGTAGCTCCTCCTCCTGTGCGACCTCAAATTAGTTCTGAGATGGCCTGTAACCCTGGCACGAGTTACCATTGCAATTTGAAGTAGAGACTTTATACATAACTATTATTTTTTGATCTTACCTATTACATCTTCAGGTAACACAGTCGGTACTTTAATGAGATAAGAATTTACTTTCAAAATGGTTGCGACAACCAAAAATAATATCACTCTCTTCATATTGCCGTCAATACTAAAATTATTGGGGCGATCCTGTAGTATTTATACTTATAATTTCTAAGTTCAACAGACTTTATTTGAAATCAAATTGATAACTGGTTGAATGTTCTTATTAGTAATTACAAAACTGTTTCGCATAATATTAATGAGTTCGTTTATCCTATGTTTGTTTTGACATTACGCATTAAAATATTGTGCAATATTTAATAAAATAAATACATATTTGAGTTGAGTTTTTCCCTATCTCAGAATCGGAATTGAAATGTGAGTATTTCAATGCAGAAGAAAAGAACGATCAGCTTCATCCCACGATCGTAAGTACCTACCTGTAAACGATCGTGTTGTAACCGAATCAGTTCGACCCGACCCGAGAGAGATAATGCTGCGTGCTTACGGAAAAAGGTAAGTAAGAGGTAGTGCCACACTGCATGCTTGCATACAGCCGAATTGGGCTGGCAGGACCAGGGAGGTACCTCTCGCTTACACGAGACCGGCGTAAAGTGACAGCTGTTGCGTTTCGTGCCGTGTTTAAGTAGCCGGTGGCCCATGGAGGTGGGAGGAGAAAGGAGGGTAGTGCATCCAAGTAGCCTCTTTGCGGATATCTGTGGGCTTGAAAATGTCATGCTCGTTTCACTCCCCATACCATGAAAGAAAAAAAAACCATGCTACATCGCAGCCAAATCATGTAGGCACTCGGCAGTAGATCACAACACTGACTTCTCACCAACAACTGCTCGTTTGCCCTCCTATACCATAAAAAAAAAAAAGAAAAAAAAAAAAAACATAATAACGTCTTTAATAGCGGGTGGCCTATTGAAAGTATGGGAGTAAAAGGTCGCATCTGAACGGAACGGATGTTTATGGGCGCCCATAGCATCACATGGATCGTGAAACAACTTCACGACGTGCCCTTTTTTAAAATGATCATTGCCAGCTACTAAACACTGTGTTTTTTTATGGTATATGGGGGCAAACGAGCAGTCGGAGCCATTTTCATGACTACCGACGCCCATAGACTTCCGCACAGACATACAGATGCGCTGCACTTCTTTCTCTTCCCAGGTCCATGGGCCTTTTATATGTCAGTTACTACTATGTGAGTTTACTTTATAAGAACGAACGTGCTCCTGAAGCTAAAGAGTCGAAAGCGCTGTAAAGCTCTTTGATTTTTTTTTTTTTTTTGCATTTTGACTGCGCGGACCTTGAATATCCTTTCTTAATCATCATCAGCCGGAGGACGTCCACTGCTGGACATACGCCTCCCCCATAGATCGCCAAAGGTCACGCTATTATGATTACGCTAGATAGATATCTATCTATCCTTTCTTAAAGACTTACAAATAAAATTCAACGTGGCAGTGATATTTGCTCTTAACATTTCAACCACTAACAAAGGTATAATTTTACTAAATACTGACAGACAGGTAGATAAATTGTCTTAGTTGCCACTTTTGCCAACACGCCTACACATTTTAACTATGTGTAAAATTAAATGTTGACAATTGATCTCATGAAACCATTACTATCTTAACCACGGATAATATAATAATTGTTTTATTTTTATTACAAAAGGGGAGAAATAAGAAGGTATATGACACCATATAGACGCTATTTGCACTCTTCGTTTATGGTATAAAAGGTAGCCGCTGTTACAAAGTGGCAATCGAATATTGAAAGTCCTTTTTAAGTCCTTTTATCGGCGGGCAATAGGTACAGCATTTAGCCTATGAAAGCAAATATTAGTCACATATCAATTTCAGGAATAATTTTTTGTATTTTCTTTTATAATGTAGGGAGGCAAACAAGTAGTCGGAGCCATTTTTATGACTACGGACACCCAAAGACAGCCAGATGCGTTGCCCTCCTCCACCTTCTCCATAAGCCACTACTTAAGTATGAATCGAGACAGCACAGCCGTCACTTTACGCCTGTGTCGTGTAAGCGAGATGTGCCTCCTCGCTCGTGCGAGCTCAATTCGGCAGCGATGCAGCATGGCACTACTCTTCTCTTAATCTGAGTCTCTAAAAGGCTAGATTTGGCGCAGCTCCAGAATCGTGCCGAACTCGCTACGAATAAAACATAGCCTTTATCCACACCTGAGAACTGTAGTTATCTGATATTGACAAAATCATAATCAGATTAGTATTTCCAAAGATTAGAATACAAACGAAGAAAATATGAAACTTTACTTCTTTTTAATCTCTA
>LUGF01025860.1:584351-607965 GCA_001625245.1 Calycopis cecrops
CGGGCTATTAATAGGTATAATGAGACTTCTTCTGTTTGTGACACAGAAAGAACTGGCCGTCCACGTAGTGTTCGTACAAAAGATCGGTGGTGAAAGCAATAAGGGAAAGAATTCGAAGAAATCCTGTTCGAAAGCAAAAGATTTTATTTCGGGAAATAAGGATAGCACCTAGAACCATGTCGCGTATTTTTAGAGATGACTAAGGACTACCAGCCTATAAGAGACGAACTCGTAATTTCTTAACGAATAAATTGAAGATGAATAGGGTGAATAGGGGAAGAAAAATAGGTTGTTTCGATTTTAACACAAAATCGAAACAACTACTGAAGCGGTACGCAAAGGGAAGTCACAGAAAAAATTTGTTTACGGATGAGATTTTTTTTACAATTGACCAACATTTTAACAAACAAAATGGCCGTATTTATACTCAAAGCTCTAAGGAAACTTCCCAATTAGTCAACAGATTTCAACGTGGGCATTATCCGGCTTCAGTGATGATTTGGTGGGGTTGTTAGCTATGAAGGAGTGGCTGAGCCATATTTTTGTGAATAAAGTATCAAAACATCGGCACAAGTACCTACTAAAATACCATTGTTGAGATGGTAGTTAAGCCCCTTAATAGCACCATGTTCAATAACTAAGCATGGTCCTACCAGCAAGACTCGACGCCGGGTCATAAAGCTTCATCCACGCCGTCCTCTAGTACTGATCTGAATCCGCTGGATTATAATAATTTATAGTCAGTTTTAGAGAGTACAACAGCTTGCTCTGAATGCCATGAAAATTTGGAGTCCCTAAAACAATCCAAACGGTTGGCAGTGATGAATTTCCCCATGGAAAGAGTGCGTGCTTCTATTGATAACTAGCTTCAACGTCAACGTATTACAGCCAATAGAGACCACTTCGAATAAGAATTTCATTTTTTTAATTGTTTTATATTTGTGTATTAAACTAACGCACTGTAAAAGTAATAATGTTATTTGCGATAAAAAAAAATATTTTTTTTCTTTGTTACAGAACTTATGGCTAGACTAGGACTATGTAAAATTCTCGTGTCTCGCGTTAGTTACCATACTCCTCCGAAACGGCCAGACCGATTCTCAAGAAATTTTGTGTGCATATCGGGTAGGCCTGAGAATCGGTCACCATCTTTTATCTCGATATTTCCACGTGATCGAAACTCGTGCGAGTGAAACCGCGGAGCGGAGTTATTATTAGAATGAATTTATTTAACAGTGCACGTAAGGCTGATAATTATGAACAATAATTGCACTTTGATATTTTTATCATAATTTATTTTTGGATATTGACATCACTGCATTATAGCTTCATACTTGTTAACAAGGTTATCTGTTAAATAATAACAAATAATATTTTTATGCAACTGATTGCTGTAATGTATTTAAGATAGTCCAATAGTTCAATAATTCTATAATTTGTTATCACAAAGTCACATCATTTTGTAACGTTTTTAGCACCTGAGTGGTAGTCTCGTTGGCGCATTGATTTGAATTAGGCAGACAGAACCGTGGCGTTACATTATACTCTGATAACACCGGTTTGAACTAACGCAGTCATTGTAACGATTTGTTTTTTTAGGGAGCAAACGAGCAGTTGGGCCACCTGATGTTAAGTGATCACCAACGCCCACATACATCCGCAACACCAGAGGTCTAGCAGATGCGTTGCTTGTTGTTGTATTGATGGGGTTATTCTGGGGTGCAAGATAACACATATTCTGTTAAGCACTCTGTAGAAAGCGTCGGTCTACTCAAGGGACTGAGTAGCCCCTAAGATGCTGCCACCTTGTCGTGATGGGGGCGCTTGCGTTCCTCTATGATCCCCAAGGTTATGCCGCATAGGGCTACCCATACTGGACAGGCTCAGAGGAAGAGGCCAGACTAAGAGCAGCTCAGCTGGAAGGTCCTCTACCCGTCCCTCTGAATCAGCATATGGCGGCGTGGATTGTGATAACCGGAGTGAGGTGCTCCGTTGGAGCAATGGGACCAGGGTTCCGGATGAGAACCTGACCCCATTGCATGGTTCCAACGTTGCAGTAGAGACTGTTCAAAGGCAGCCGGACAGTCCCCGAGGAGAAGTCTGGCCTTTTCACCGAGGCCAGCCTATTGCTGGAGGGATCCTGTTGCTTGTAAATCCAGGGCTAGACTAATAGCACTCACGTCTTAGTGAGATTTCGGCACTGTTTAGTGCCGAAACCTTTAACCTATACGTTAGATGTCACTATCCGTGAAGGCATAACATTTTTTTCCCGCGCCACCACAGCGTTACCTGATTGATGAAGACATTCCCCATTTTTGGCTCTTTTCCTCATGCTTAAGCAACTTTAAAAATATAAAATTATTTTGCATAAATCGTATAATTTTTTTAAGAAAGTCTTTTTTAGGTTTTGTATTGATAACTGGTAGAATTGTATATTTTTAACATAATTAGACGCTCATTTTTAACATAATTAGAAAAATGAGTTTACTTTAACATAATTAGAAAAATGAGTCTAATGTGCGTCATTAGACTCATTTTTTAAATAGATGGTGCTTTTTTATACTATAAAGGGCCAAACGAGTTGTCTGAGCCATACTCGTGACTACCAAACGCCCATGGATATTCGCATAGCGATTATACACATCAGTTGCCCTCCATTATCCTTCCCTCACCATGGGCCACCGGCAACTTACACACCGCACGAAAAGCACAACAGTCACTTCACGGTGGTGCCGGAAGACTTGAAATCTTGAAACTCAGCGTGATCAAAATAATAGTTTCCGATAAGTACCTACACATCCTCAGCACAGACAGACGAAACTAAACTTGTTTATTTTAGTATTTTATAGTGTTTCCAAACTAATGTCTTTCATGTACATCCAAAGGTTACGGGCGCGACATCAAAAGCGTGCGAAGTATGCGTATACAAAAACGCTACGGAACATAATAGTTTACAAATACAGATATCATACGAGTAGTTTTATGAGAGTTGCTTTCGTCAGTTAAATATACAATTTTTAATCTTGAATCTGTATTTTTTTACAGTCTTTATGGTATAGGGGGACAAACGAGCAGTCGGAGCCGTTTTCATAACTACCGACGCTCTTCGACATCCGCATAGAGACAATACAGATGCGCTGCTTTCTCCTCCCACGTCCAGGGGCCACCGGCTACTTACATACCGCACGAAACGCGACAGGACGCCTGTCACTTTAAGTCGGTCTCGTTTAAGCGAGAGGTAGCTCCCCGGTCTTCGACTGCATGCATGCATGCAGTATTTCCCTGCCTCTCACAAAATTATAGTTAAAAGCATAATACACAAACATTCATTTAGGGTTAGGCTAAGCCATTGTGCAATGACGGTACAACCTAATCCTATTAACACTATTTAGACCACAGAGGTCCGAGTCTGGTATGTTATTTATATATATATTATATATGATATCTAAATAGTTTGAAATTTCATGCGCCATCAAATTCTTCAAATTGAATGGGCCACCGGATACTCACAAGCCGCACGAAGCATGATAACCTTGCTTTCACTTTGAGGCGAAACCTTATGAGCGAGAGGTACCTCCCCGGTCGTGCAGAATCAATAAGGCTGCAGAGCATCAACTTACTAATAAACAAAAGATCGTGAGAACGATTATGCGTGGTGGGAGCCACGAAATGGCTCCGACGGCTCTTTCGTTCTGCTATGCTATAAAAAAAGAAATTCTAAACTCTCTTATACGTCAATATTGTACGCCAGTATTGCCAAGATATTTGAACATTGTTTTTAATTTATAATGGTGATGGGCTATAGTCATTATTTTTAATGCTTTGTAAATATACAAGCATAAAAGTAAGTATAATCATTATTATAAAAAAGTTTACCTAGCTTGTAATAAAACCACTTTGCCTGATTTTATAGCATTAAGTATTTTTTTATTTCAGGTTTCAGTACCTTTACTGCGTCACATAAAAATTTTACATTCAAATATATTCTAAAAAGGCATCACCGCGAAGTTATTGAATAAACACTAAGATTCACTGGCGACCCCCAAGTAACCGATTAATGAACTAATGAAATACCGATTATGAAATAAAGAATGCCATCTAGTTGCAAAACTAGAAATTACAGTAATGAGTGGCGGGTGTATCATCACAGAGAGGAATTTAAGAATTCAAAGATGGCGTTGAAACTCATTACTATTTCACCGAGCTTTAATAGACTCTTTAATAGACTAGATTTTTAAATAAATTCAAACCAAATATTTTATTTTAAAAATAAGCTTTTGTGTGTGCTTAAAATTCATTTTAAACTTTTACTGTCCACTTATAACGTTATTAAATTTACGGGGTAAAAAAACTTGTCGTAATATTTTTTGTAGTAAATACTTAATATTATGTAGTTTAAAAGAAATGCATATTAAATTCAATTAGATCGATTTATTTAATTTTCATTTTATTTATTCTGGTTAATCTTGTGAAAAGTTCTTGAATGATGTTAGGTGTGGACGGTAAAAGTTTTAAATGAAAAGCTTATTTTATTATTTTTACCTCATATAAATAAAAGCTTATTTTAAAAAATAGTATTTTATGTATTATTTTTTTTTCCTTTTATGTAATTGGTGCTAAGTGCTCTCTCCAATATGATAACTTTGTTATGATTTTACCTTGTTTATGACATTTTTATCTTTACCTTACTTAGTAAAATTTAAATGATAGCAAGAGGATTACAAATATACAAACTAGCTTCCGCCTGCAGCTTCGCCCGCGTGGATTCAAAATTGCAGTTTTTATACATACAAACCTTCCTCTTGATTTCTATCTATTAAAAAAATCCCATTAAAATCTGTCGCGTAATTTTATGGATCTAAGCATATAGACACACAAACGGCGGAAAGTGACTTTGTTTTATACTATGTAGTGATTTTATTAAAAAATAATGTCTAGACACATAGTTGTAAGTACCTATTAAATCAGTACAAACTCGCCCAAACATGGTAAGATTGTTATACTTTACTAAACATTTCCCAAGGTCCTTTTCCAGCTGCATCAGTATACCTTGATTGTCATATAAGCCCAAAATACTTGTCAATACGGTTTGTATTCACAAGTATTTTGCACTTTATCCAGAGAAAAAGAGAAAGACGTAGTACCACGCACGATTTGGCATAAAGTTTTGTGCGATGTGTAAGTAGCGGGTGGCTCTTTAAAAGGGAAGGTAGAAGGAGAGCAACGCATCTGTATATGTATAACCTCATGCGGATGTCTATGGGTGTCGGTATTCATGAAAATGGCTCTGACCGCTTTTCTTTCGTCTTATACTATTAAAAAAACAAAACAGTGTCGTTGCAATATTTTTTACAAAGCTCCTTCATCAGAGCCTAAATGTCATCTAAAGTCCTTTATTAGTAGTTTATGCAACTGTCGTATAATGAAGGGTATTAAAACTCGAGTGTGAGTTTTTGAAACGAGCGGAGCGAGTTTCAAAATAGTAACACAAGTATTTTAATACCCGTGTTATATGCAGTTGCATACATTACTTTATCTTCACTAATGCAATTAATCATTTAATAAAATATTGCGAAACATTAAATTCATGCCTACGTCACAGCGAGCGCCGCCATTAAAATCTCACCAATGAGAGCGCAGCTTCAGCGCGCGCAGGGCCAATCAGGAGCCAGCGCGCGTTGTTAAGGATTTTGACCATCTCACTCTCTCACCACTCTCTCTCCCTCTCTCGCTCTCACACAGTGTTATAATGAGATTTTACGATACCGATTTGGATATTATAACATCATGTCAAATTGCTTAAATTGAGTTTTTTGTTGTCTGAGCTATAACAATAGTTATTATAAGTCAAGTATTGAAACATAAGTAGAATGTTACAACATTAGTGTAGATAAAACAATAAAAAAAAACTCAAACACGACGTGATTCCTTTACTTTATTGTAAAATTGTAATGGTTACTTTCTGTCTGCATCTTTATGACGATTTCATAACTGCGCATGTGTTACATGGTCTTCGTCGGTAGGGGCAACAGCCGAGCCTGACACACGATTGAGCCACCCGTGCTCCTGGGTCGCGTACGTAAAAGTTTTTCCCTGCGTTACCAAAAAAAAATGTGTTACTTATCGTCAGCGAAGTTCTAACACCGTCCAAGTCAATTTTTAACGTTTTTGAATCTACAACAATAAATTATTTTATTTTATTTATTATTATATTATTTTATATTATATTATTATAGAACAAATTTATTTATTTAAAACTTATTTCAAATTGATTCATAAGCATTTAATTGACTTATAATATAAAATAATTCCTCGAAAATATCAAAATACTTGGCCGATATTAGAACTTCACTAATGTTCTATGTACCAATTTCTTTTGATTACGCAGAGATTATGCCTTTATGCACCCTCTAACTGGTCCTGGGTGAACCAGAAGGATGTGTCGGGCTCGGCATGAAGTTCGTGCCACTACCGCCTAAAAAACACTGCGAGAGGCTTCGGCCGCCATAGTGGAGTGCTCCTGGTCTCTCCGCTACCGCACCCTAGCGACTGGCCAGCCTCAACTTATGGACCGGTCTTCAACACAGAAGGGGTTCGTTTTAGTTTTTTCGTCGTTCACTTCAAGGGGGGCTTTAGCCCCAGGGTTGGGGTTGGGTACCTATCGTATGTCCGCAGCTACGGATTTTTCAGAGTACGAGGCGCTGTGCATAGCGCCTTCTGAAAATTCCTATGCTTGTCTATTATGCGGATCAACGCCGGATGTGACCTTTTGGCGCAATAATATAACAGGCGATATTTTCATACAGAGTTCCCGTGGTAATGTAACTAAAAATAGCGTGTGACGGGTTGGGAACCTGAGTGTTGACCCAAATTCTCATTAGGAGTTTAAATGTTATATGTTGTTAAATGTGTATGTGTTTAGTGTTCTAATACTATTTTAACATTACCCCTAATTAGTTTTTCGTAAATGTATTCAATGTACAGACACACGAATTTTACTGTTTTATAATATATATTGAAGAGCGCTATATTTTGATGACCACCGATCTAAATTAGCATCCACATAGTTGCTATGCAGATGCGCTGCCCTCATATCTTCCTTCCCCAATTGTCCTCCGGCTACTTACAAATCGCACGAAATGAGAGATTATTATCTAAAACTACCCATTATCTAAAACGCGTGGAAGAATGAAGCTGAAATTCATGTCGAATACTGAGCACTGCGGCCTTCTAAAGCTCAGAGAAAATTACACTTACTTCCGTAATAACGCAATGGTACAGCCGTATGCATATATTTAGTATGTATAGAAGAGATCATACTTTCCTTGAAATCTATAGGATATTTCCCGTTGGCTTAGAACCATGAAGATGATGAGAAGTAGGAAAGTATAGAATGAATAAAGGAATAAATTCAAAAATTTGTAAAATATATGTAATCGGAATCCTAGTCCTAGGAATTGAACAAAATTACAATATCGTATTAGGAAAGGTATAAAACACTTTGTGTAATTAAACATGTTATTAAAATGTGAATTAATATTTTTTATTAAGGCACTCATTAAATAATCAGGAAGAACTCATAGTGTCAAAAATAATATTATTTTCATATTATCTTACTAATTTAAAAATCTATTGTCTATTGTTTTTTAACGTACATCACAAAAGCAACTTTTATTTTTTAAGCTCGTAAACTATACTAACTATAGGAAGGAAGGTTTGCATGTAAAGTTATATTTTCCTTTGGTAAGTAATCAGTCTGTTATTGAAACAAGTCTTCATATTCTTATATTTGTTTTTATGCAAAGAAGGCGGTCTATATGACTATTTATTTTTGTAGGGTGAGTCGGAATGGCACTTGCAATTACATAATAGTTTATGTTTAAAGCACAGACATCTAGCTGTAATATAGTTCTTCATGCAAAGGCATTTTTCAAATCCTCAGTCAGTTCCAGTGGATTGTAGGTTGGCAACTGATCATAGTAGAAGTTTCGTACTCGGTACAACGTTTATATCAAGAAGAAATCTTGCACACAAATGAATTAGAGAATGAGAACATCGTATTATTTTAGAATAGTTTTAAGATTCCGTTCTTGGTAAAATCCCCCTGTCCCCATTGGTACCATCCTCCGCGTACTTATTGACATTTTTTAAATTTCCGATTGCTATTTATGAAATGTATAGATTTCCTATGACGAGTCTAAAATAATTTATTTCTCACATTTCCGGATGATTTTAGGAATTACATACATTTCCTAGGAATTGTATACAATGAAGGATTACGTTACATTTCCGGTAACAGAATATATATCACAGAAAAAATCATTACCTATTTACCTATGTGTAGTTAGTTCCATGCACATGCAGCGGCCCGCAATGCCTCAATATGTTTACCTGACAACTACTACTTCTGAGCGTGATGAATGGGTTCTTGGGTGCTTCTTAAAACAGTGAAATTAATTCCTAGATTTTTGTGTTAAGATACATTTTATCATTTTACCATTTTAATCAGCATAAGATACACATGTTTTTGAAAATGTTTGCTCATTTAGTTTAAAGTATTTTTTTTTCAGGGTAAGTCAAATACGAAATCAATGTTTCACTGATAAATTAATTCAAGGTACGTCCAGTATTTTTTCTGATTTTACGTTTGCTATCGACAAAATAACTCTTCGCCTTAATTAACTTTTCGTGACAAAGTACAAATAAAGAAGAAACATGCGTGAAAAAAAACGTGAAAATTTTGAAAAAGTAGTAAATTGACAATATCTCGAAAACCACGCAACTATTACTGAGGTCAAGTTAGGCTGGCACGGTAACTCTTATATTGACCTACTACACTTCTAGTATCAATGTGACGTGTCATTAATGGACACCATGATAATTTCTAAAGTTACTCGGATATTTACGTTATGATTATCACCATTCCATGTCACTAAGCTAGTATCGAAAGATACAGATTCTTGAAGCTTCGGAGCTAGTTAGAGAGGTGGTCACTTGCTGCTTAACACCCTAATTTGGTTTCCACTACTGTGTCGGGAGCTACGCTTACTACTTATCTGTTGATGGCAATTTTGAAATTTTATGAGATTACGCTCATAAAATGCAAGGGTCCTTTCATATTATACTTTTATTAGTTATTTGGCCATTTACTCAGTCATAAACTTGCTGTGCTGCTTGTATAGTTAGAGAATGGTTTTTTGAACATCGTAAAACTACCTATTGTAACAACTATGTTACATTGGCCGGTTTCTATAATATACTTCAAATTAAGGCAGATGAATAATTCTTTTCAGGGTAACAGAAAATGTTGTAAGTTTTAAGTACCTACCTAAATAAATTAACATAACTATTAAAGAATGTGTGTGGTATCTACAGGTTATTTACAAAGTAAAAGAGTTTATTGAAGATATTGTGGTTATTTTACGGGTTTTAACACGATAAGACTTATTAAAGGTAGGTACTAGTTAAAACATCTACCTTTGCTCGACGTTTCGACTGGGTTACACCAGCCGTGGTCACGAGCCGACTGATGCGAAGTGATGACAGCTGCTGTGACGTGAAGTTTAATGCAAACACTACCATATTTATATTAATTATATTAATTTATATTATCCATATATACTACTACACAATGGGAAGAGTCTAGTCTTTCAGGTTCCTTATTTAATCTTCTTCTTCATCTTCCTGGCCTTATCCCATAATTTAGCGTATATGTGGTATCTGTTTAAAAATTATACAAACTGATCACACAAGCGCTCCTTATTATATTTAAAATTTTGATGTTATATAGTTATATATAGTTGTTGTTGTAATTAGAACTAAGAACATGAAGTCAGAACTACTCGCTTGCAATAGATATTTACTAAATAATTACCCTATGACGAAAACTCAAATTTTTATAATAGTAGTAGTAGTAGTAGTAGTAGTAGTAGTAGTAGTAGTAGTAGTAGTAGTAGTAGTAGTAGTAGTAGTAGTGTAGTTGTATTGATCGAATACGCGTTATTTTCGTTATGATTAAATGATGGCATGTAAGTAATAAAGAAACTATTTTTTTATATATTTTATTTCATGCTTTCTTATTCTTTAAAAAAAGTTAATAAAATATTTACAAATCTACAATGTGAGTGTCTCTATCGTGGATGCCGGTGAAATCAACATCTACGTTATAATTAACATTATCCACAATGAGAGTTTGGTCGACTAAGTCGTAGTTTCTGAGGACCCAACGATTCCAGCGAGTTCTCATGTCGCAGACTTGTTGCTTATGGAAGATCACAACGTCAACGAACTTCATGTTTCGTGTGAAGAAGTTTCCTACGTCAATGTGACGATCCAGAGGATAACCCAGAGGCATTTTATCGAGAAGAACTGTGGACCTAAAGTCTACATTGAGATCTTTGCGTGTTGTGTCGAGAATGGAAATATCAACGTTATCTACAAGCTTCAATGGAGTAACAATTACGTACAGCATCATCTTCAAACCGCCAATATGACCTTTGGGTAGAAGCAGTCTTGCAGGGAATCCGGTTACGTAATTTCTAAGATCTTTGATGAACAAGTCTCTAACATCAGTGATGGTGTCAACCTTCTTGATGAGATCACGTGTCATGATGCGGTCGCGCACAATGTTGTGCATATCGATGGAGTTTCTTACAATGGTGTTCTTTCCAGTGACAAGTTTGTATAAGAATGAGTCGATTTCCACGAAGTTCAAACGGTTCTTGTTGATGTCAATCAAACGACCAAGGGCGTCGTATTTAGGTCCCAAGAATATTCTGACAACACTGTCCACTGCCTTATCTGATAGTACATCTACGACCACTTTGAATGGTGTGTGATTCAAACGACGCTTGCGAACTAAGACGGTCATATCTGATTTAGTCTTCCTCAGTTCGTCGTTGTTCAAAATAAGAGCATTGGTCATATCCATATGGTAGTCATCGAAGTAGGTGAATAGTTTGTCAACGACAACATTATCGATTTTCACGCCAGTAAATATGAGGTCTTCGCGAGTATAACTTGGAAGACGTCTCTTGAATAGAATGAGTAAGTTGACAAGACGTTTCTGTATCTGGTAGAATAATGGGTCGCGCAGAGCTGTTTGATAACTGTCAAGAACAGTCGGAACAACGAAGTACCTGAAATTTAAGAGAAACAATATTATGGTAAAATAGAAAATAATCCCATGGCATCCCATAGGAACGTTTTATAGGGATAAACAACCTGTGTTATTGCAAGTTACCCTCTAATTGTGTGCCAAATTTCATGAAAATTGGATCTGCATTTTTGCGTGAAGGAGTAACAAACAAACAAACATACAAACTTTCGCATTTATAATATTAGTAGGATTATGTCGCTATATGTTAAAGCAAGTATGCGCAAATTGAAAGTAAAGTACAATTACAAGTAAAATATAATTCCAAGAAACGTATAAATGTATATGATATATGACATCCGCATCAGCTTAACCTTCACTGAAGATTTGTGATTTGTGAGTGCTGAAATTATTCAGCATCATTTTCCAGGTCAACAATAAATAGGTATTAAAATAAATAAATGAGGAGATTATTATACAAAAATATCTTACTTGTCGGAATTGACAGTGTTGAGACCGACGACAGCTTTCAGTAGAATAAGTAGGTAACGGTAAGCTGTTACGGTTATCTTAGTCAAATCAACCTTTTCAACTGTACCATATATCAGCTTTCCAAGAACTTCGATGTCTTCGGTTTTATGGAGATCTAGTCTTAAGCCGTTTATCTAAAATGGAAATAAAGTAATTTACTTATTGACGTCATTTCTTTTATTCCCTTTTGCAATATTGAAATAAAATTTGAAAAAGATGAAAATATGTTATGATTATTGTTATAATTAATTTATGAGGAAATTAAAACTATACCTCAATGTATCCTTTCAGAATAGCTTCAGTAATGATGTTTTCGTATACGTTGACAAGCTTGATAAGGTTACCATTAAAGTCTGTGTCAATAAATTTGTTGTTCAGTCTCACAGGCAGCTGCACACCGTTGTGTAGGATCAACCATGGCCAGTATCCTTTCCTGATACCCCTATGGAAATCTAATTGAATGATGTCACCTAAGTTGTTAGATATGCGCTCCAAGTTGTAGCGGGCAAGTATTTGTTGGTACACGTACAAAGTCAATTCCCAACGTCTGGTCAATAACTTGTTACTAACGATGTCACTCTTCATCCAGAAAGGATAATCTACATGGAAGTAGTAGTAGTATGTGTTTAGGTCGATATCCTCAGTAAAGTATCTAAGCCTATCTTCATCATTCAATGCAACGCGACGGTCAAATACGTTCTCGTCAATGATATAAACTCCTTTATCGGTGATTTTGATTCCATATAAATCACATAATTTCTTGTCCAGAAGACCTCTCTTCATCTTCAGAAGATACGCCTTTTGAATAACATCGGCACGAACGAAGTAGTATGGGTAGATTTCATATGGAGGGGGGAGGATGATTCCTCTGCAATCCTCGCGATGACGTACAGCTACGGTGAGAGCGTAAACAAACATGCCTTCGTTGAGATTCAGCCTCATCCAGCATGCGGTCTTGATGAAGGTGTCGAAATCTTTAGCAAAGTACAACATGTGGAAGATGGTAACGACTTCTTTGAGTTGACGATCCACATTTAATGTGAATACTTCTCCGCGTGGAAGGAAGCCAAATTTCAAGTGATTGAGGAATACTTTTACTACTTCTTGTCTCTGTAAAAAAAAGCAATTAATTTATATTTCACTAAAATTTCATTTTATAGCATTTTTATATCTAAATCTGTTGAAATCACAACAATTTTGTTCCTTTTCACGATTCTGTATGTGTATCTCTCAAGTTTACGTTTGGACTGGATAGTTCACTAAAGCATAGCACACAGAATAAGCGTAAAAGCTGAATGAGTATGTCATCTGCTTTCATATAATAATTCTTTTGATGGATGGAATCATAAGTATCTAGGACGAATGTTTTATCATGAAAGGTATAGAGCATGTACACTTGCTCCTTGCTAGTCCTTTATTACTAGTAGACTAATATTAAGTTCAATGATTACCGTGTATAATTCTACATTAAGTCCAATATCGTAGTTCACTCCAACATCGATTATATCCTTGTCTACTAGAGGTTCCAAAATGTTATTCAGCAACTTGAAAATGAACAGTTGCCGTTGTTTGATGTCTCCGACTCCGAAAACTAAAAAAAAAATATATTTTGTTATTTGGTCTGTTCATTTACAATCTTTTGCGCTAAAATCCCTTCGCATGTCCCTTATTTTATACGTACTAGTATATAAAAAGGTAGTTGCAGCAACGCTGCATTGCACGGTAAGTAGGCCGACTGGGCTGGACATGTTATTTCTTTTTCACATTCTATAGCCTTTAGTGTCAGCTATACTATCACTTTTCGTACAGCTTATGAATTTCTGGTGCTTTACTTAGCGGGATGGCTTTACCCCGTTTATGGGCGTCGATGGGTATCACGACTTATATTATTTCAATTGATAGTTTGCCCTTATAGAGTAAGTTAAAAATGCTTGAAAGTAAGACAAAGCCTATATGCAGTGAGACTAGATAATGATATAAAATATACGTAACAAAAAACACACAAAATAAATTTTCAAAAATAAATTGGCGTTAGCTTTAATAATTTGAGTTAGGTACATATGTTTGGAATGCTTCCTGAATATCCAAAATTTGACTTACCAACATTACGGTCCCCTAAGCCGGAGTGGGCTGCAGCAAAAGCTGCTAGACCCAGTAGTACACACAAGACACCCTTCATCGTGCCCCACACTAAAATGTGCTGAGGGTGAGCCTTGGAGCGTTTTTATACTATTCTTTGAAGGTAACACTGTTGACCTGATCTAGAGATAATAACTATAGGGCGTTACCACCTGTTAAAAAGTAATTTGTTTTATAAACATTTTAATTAGTTATTTTTTATTTCTTACATTGTCACAATCTTAACAAAACAATACGTTGGTACTAATGACATGCACTTTTTGCACTTTATGCACTCTGCAGTATCATATGCACTATGTTACTTACCTACTACATTGCTACAGCACATACACATTGGTAATGTATATTAGAATAAGGGTTCTATGCTTATTTCTTCTAATTCTCTAGTAATTTTTGTACGCGCTAATTGTGATTGCATATAAGGTTTTTCAATCTATATAATTATCTATCAAAACCGCTTTATCTATCTAAAATTGACCAAGGCGAGTGATACGATACATCTGTAAAAGATACAACACTTTAGTTCTATCGTTCAAAATTAGAATTAAAATTTAAAATATGCCTTATTTTTTTAAGATAATAAATTTTTGTTGAAAGATAACGTTGTTGAAAAATTCGAATGTCCTAAAGATTCGATTTAGTTCAAAGTTATACATATTATAGAAAGACGTATTTGATCAAATGCAGCTTTTCTGGTTTCATGTGTTTCACGCGTTACTATGTTACGGTAAAATATATAAATCGATCGAATTCATTGAAGATTGACCAACTAAAATTGTAGACTATATTTTATAACGGCGCCCTCTCAGAAGATTCTCTAATGAGGTAAGCAGAGAGAAATCAGTTACAAATGTCACTACATTTTCTGGCTTCTCTTGCTTTCTCTGCATTCTTTATTCCCTTTATTTATATAAGTGGTAATTAATTGTTTCGGTTAATTACCACTTATAACAGCAGCAACGCGTAGCCGAACCGCTAGTACAGCTAGTAATTTCATTATTGTAGTAAGAGGAATGGCATGCGGTATCGTAGACGAATTAGGGCAGCACGACTGAACCTCTCGCTCACACGATACATGCTTAAGCCCAGCTGTGCTGTCGTGTGTCGCGCAGTGTGTATGTTTTCGGTGGCCCATGTAGTGGGATGGAGAGAGGAGGGTAACGCATATGTATAAACTATTTTCATATTATATTATAAAGTATTTCATATGATTATGAGCCCTCAACAGTTCGTTTGGTACCCTATTCTATAAAAAAATAGGAATCTAATAAGAATTGTCGTAGTTCATTGAATCAAATATACTGGTTACTCACATCTAAAGTAAGCTGTTACTTCTAGGAGCATTGGTCTCTAAATTAGTATTCCAGAAAAGTTTCAGACATTTTCTGGGATTCTTATGTCTATTTTCAGACGAGTAATAAATTTGAAAGAGCTGTTAAAGAGCGTTTGTGTGGTAAAGAAATCCAGAGCAATCCAGAGCGTGACATTCAAGATACCACGTCTTCGCAATAAAGTCCCCCAAGGGTTTGGCTGTAATAAATATAAATTTGTAGGTCATTGAACTGCTAAACAACTAAACAGAACTTGATCAAAGCTTACTTGTTTTTCCTTTTTATTATAGTGTAGACAAATGAGCAATCGGAGCCATTGATGACGGCTGACGCCATTGACTAAGAGGTAGTGTCACACTGCATGCTTGCATGTAGATGAATTGGGCCGGCACGACCGGGGAGGTACCTCTTACACGAGACTGGCGTAATGTGACAGCTGTGCTGTTGCGTTTCGTGCGGTGTATAAGTAGGCGGTGGCCCATGGAGATGGAAGGAGAAAGGAGGGCAGCGCTCTTAAGCGGATGTCTAAGATGCGTCGGTAGTCATGAAAAAGTGCTCTGACTGTTCGTTTGCCCTCCTATACCATAAAAAAATAAACATCTGCACACATCTTCACGCCAGTTTTTTAATGTCACTGTAAGAAAAAATAGAGGGACTCATCATTTGTCTAGCTTCCTTCACAATCATATATCTTATCATCTAAACTAAAATTGTAATTGTATATAACATTACTAGAATTAACAATATACTTTCTTGTACTATATGCACTAATTATTATTATTATTTACATAAAATTAGACTGGTATTGAATATTCATCATCTAATAAACAATGAAAGGGGTATGCCGAGAACTGTCCCACCTTGCGTCTTAATTATATTTATACGAAAATTTGCATTTTCAGTTGAGTCTTGTTGTTTTTTTCAAAAAACGAACGACAGCTTTTCAACTCCAAGAGCCCAAACTTTCATACGCAAATCGTCACTCTCTTTTAAATTAATATGTATAATAAAATATAGTCTATGCTACTGTCTAATACTATACCTTCCTACATAATTTAACAAATGGTTGAAATCGATCCGGTAGTTATGGTTGTGTATTCGATACAAACCAACAAACTACTTTCTTCTTTATAATATATTAATATGGATTATGCCACTCCCATCTAGAGGTCTTGGACGAGGTAGTGCCAAGCTCCATGCTTGCTATAAAAAATTAATAGACAAGAAAATAGACAGCAAAGTCCTTTTGATACGGAACCTTAAAATGTATAGAAGGATATAAATCCTGTTTACCGCCTCCACTGCCAGTGACCCGAACCAATTTCCTTGCCCTGTGCGAGGTCCCTGTGTAAACTCAATATGGGTTCGCTTACATCGTGCAAACACAGTTAAGCCCGCTTGAGATTCGATTTCCTTGGTCAGGCTGTGTATAAAAACTTTAAAATGTGCTCGGCAAAATTAAAACGTATTTTAAAATACACCGCTGCAGCATAGCTGATTGCTGTGGCATGGAAAATATATATTATGGTAACGTCAATTTTCTTCGATTTGGGAGAATTGGAGTCTACTCTCAGTTAGTCCGATTGGGTAATAAAATGGCAAAAATCACAATTAAAGCAAGAAGTTCTGAAACCTGACTATAAAAATAATCTTATTAATATTATAAATGCGAAAGTTTGTATGTTTGTTTGTTTGTTTGTTTGTTTATTACTCCTTCACGCAAAAACTGTTCAACCGATTTTCATGAAATTTGGCACACACATAGGGGTAACTTGGATTGATACATATGATAATGATAATTTTTATCCCGAAAAAATGTTCCTATGGGATACCATGGGATGTTTTTCCACGGGATCTAAATTTACGCGGGTGAAACCGCGGGGCACAGCTTAGCGTATAATAAACCTAACTTATTTATAATGTTTTGCAACTTGTTATGAATAATAGCCTTTAAAACTAGTAGGTATGTTTAATAAAATAATATTACAACTCCATTTTAATGTTTTTTTTAAGTTTATGATTGTATATAACTTTGTTTTTTTTTAATAATTTAGACCTCTCTTTAGCCTTAACACATTGATGGATCTTAATTCAGTAAGGTTGTATTTACTTTCTTACTCATAGGCCAATATCTACCCACTGTAGGCCTCTTCCTTAACGCCAGTTTGTTCAATCCTGGGCATTTCTTATCAACTTTACATTTGTGTTTTCTATAAAAAAAAAAACTTTGTTTCATGATGGCTACTAGTTTGTCTGTCTATCGGCTGCTTATGTGAAGAGTGTATTTTGATTTATCTTAATTGGAGGGTGATAATTCTGCGAGGAGCAACTTTTAAAAACCGGCCAAGTGCGAGTCGGACTCGCGCAAGCAGGCTTCCGTACTATTATCTACGAAAACGGGAGCTTATCTTTTGTATGGGAGCCTCATTTAAATATTAATTTTATTGTTTTATGAGTAGTATTTGCTATTAAAGTGGCAACAGAAATACCTACATTATCTGTGAAATTTTATGCTAATTTTTTGATGGTTTTGACGAGCAATAAAATCATGTTTGTTGTATGGGAGCCCCCCTTAAATATTTGTTTTATTTTAATTTAATTAATGTTTTTTAAAGACACTATATAACTTAATATTCTGTGAATATTTCAAGTGTGTCTACCTGTTGCCGTTGTCAACATCGAGCAAAAACGAGCAAAAAAATTACGTTTATTGTATGGGGGCCCCTTAAATATTCATATTAATTAAATTTTTGATATTTGTTGTAATAGCGGCAACAGAAATACACCATCTGTGAAAATTTCAACTGTCATAGTTCATGAGATACAGCCTGGTGACAGACGGACGGACATCGGAGCCTTAGTAATAGGGTCCCGTTTTTACCCTTTGGGTACGGAACCCTAATATTAAACCCATTAACTGATTCTGAAGCTATCACCTAAACTAAACAATATTTTATTAACTTCAAGTTCAGTTTAACTAATATCTTAAAAAATCTTGCTATATACTAAATAAAAAGTAACAGACATATAAAATGGTCTGGTGAAGTAAACTGTGTGACAAGTTTTCATTTATTGCCTCGCGCATTGCAGGTGTTTAGAAAAGTATAATATATGGAGAGAGAAAATTAGAGATGTTGAATATATTTTTTATGCCATAAAAGGTGTTAAATGCAAAATGTCTTCAAGCATTAATTTTATAAAAGTATTAAATTAAAATGGGGTCCAAACAATTAAATCTTATTGGGCTTTGAAAGAAAGTCTCTAGAAATATGTTCCATTAAGTATGAGATGGAAAATAAAACTATCAAATAATATGTAAAAAGTGCATCGTCCATATTTGACTAAGTCTGCCTTAATTTATTCTATAATATAAGATCAAAGCCCGAAACATATAGTTTTGTTTCGACTTTTAACTAAAGTAGCTTGTTAGATACTCCTAGGTAAGAAAATACTTTTGACACATAATGCCTTTGTTTGAACTTTAACTAAGCCTGAGCTTTTATGTCTGACCTGAGATTTGTCTACTCAAACTTAGGAGTAACTCAACTTTGTTTTTTTCCCTCACCACTAGAAGCCTCACATATTCTTTCTTCTTTTGCTACATGTTGTATAGGTAAGTACAATCGATATACAATTTTATTTAGGGCATACATGTGTGATACCATAATATTACTTAACAAAGTAAGTGGTACTTATGGTATTGGATAAAACAATATTATATTACTATTCTGAGATGTAAAATATGCACACTCAATATACGTGCGTACCGTCCGTAGCTGTCAAGCAAGTGACTTATACAACGTACTGTGTATGTCATGTGTATAGTGTATCATCATGTAAATACCAAAAACTTTTATAGTATAGGATTGATGAGGTCACCAATGCAAGAGTGTAAATTTCTTCACATTTCGCCGTACTGAACGTGATAACCTACATGTACCTACCAATTACATGCTAAATGATATTATTTTTTTGTTTTAATAAACCATTAAAACAAAAAAATAATAATGTTTATTTGTGTTTAACGATTTAAGCTATGTGCTTCATCTTTTAATATTATAACTAATTTATTTCATTGCAGTCTCCTTGATTCATGTAAGTGATGTCAAACGTGTTTTTACTTAAGGTCGTGATATGTGGAACGCTGTTCTCTCTGCCTACACCTTTAGGGAACCGGCTTAAAGATGTGTTATTGTTGTAGTTGTTCTTGAATAAATTATATTCTTTCACCAAATCAGATATAAGTATAGTAAGAGACAATTTTAAAGTGGTCTAAGAAATAAAACAAAAAGTAGCTAGTAGCCTGTTTATTTAGTGCATTTATACAAAGTAAAAAGTTTGTGCTTCTTATAAATCTACGATGTTCATATTTCTATTGATTTTGTTAGTGTTGATGTTAGTGATGTCAACATCGACATTATAGTCGTGGTTGATAATGTCGGTTTGATCAACTAAGTCGTAGTTCCTAAGCACCCAGCGGTTCCAGCGCGTCTTCATATCACACACTTGCTGTTTGTGGAAGATCACTACATCAACGAACTTCATGTTTGGTGTGTTGAACCTACCAACATCGATGTGACGATCCAAGGGGAAACCTAGAGGCATTTTGTCAAGAAGAAGAGTTGATCTGAAGTCTACATAAAGGTCCTTGCGGTTTACGTCGAGGATGTTAATGTCGACATTATCAACTAGCTTCAATGGCGTCACTATTACGTACAGCATCATCTTCAAACCACCGAGATGACCTTTAGGTAACAGCAACCTCGCTGGGAATCCTGTCATGTAATTTCTGAGATCCTTGATCAACAAGTCTCTGACATCAGTAATGCCCTCAATCTTCTTGACGAGATCGCGTGTCATGATACGGTCGCGTACGATGTTGTGCATATCGATGGAGTTTCTTACAATAGTGTTCTTTCCAGTAACAAGTTTGTATAAGAATGAATCGATTTCCACAAAGTTCAAACGGTTATGGTTCATGTCAATAAGGCGTCCCAAAGTATCGTGTTTAGGTCCCAAGAAAATCCTTACAACGCTGTCGACAGCCTTATCAGATACTACGTCAAGGACAACTTTGAATTGTTTGTGATTCAAACGGCGCTTGCGAACTAAGACGGTCATATCTGACTTGGTCTTCTTCAGTTCATCGTTGTTCAACATAAGGGCATTGGTCATGTCCATTAGGTAGTCATCGAAGTATGTAATAAGCTTATCAACGACAACATTGTCGATCTTAACTCCTGGGAATAAGAGTTCATCGCGAGTGTAGCTTGGAAGCTTCCTCTTGAAGAGAACTAACAGATTTACAAGACGTTTCTGCAGTTGGTAGAACACAGGGTCACGAAGAGCAGTCTGGTAGTTGTCAAGAACCGACGGAACAACGAAGTACCTGAAATAATTAAACCGAATTAAATATAATATCGTCATACAAGCGTCGTATTAATATTGTATGGTAGATTAATAAACAATTTTTTTAGTAAGTTGAAGTATGATTGCGGCATTGTAACCGAACTCGACGAAACGATCGGGGTAATACCGACATGTAGTGACGGCTCTACTGAGGCGTTTCTTTTAGTTTATAATTTTCCGATGGACCATTGCGGGAGATGGGATGAAGTCTCACGAGCAACTAATTATCTATGTAGCTTCTTGTTTTGCAGATGTTTGTAGGCATTGATAGATGTTAAAATAAAAACAGGGGTCAAATTAAATTCAAGGTAAGATGCCTTTTACTAAACGTTTTTATGCGGTAATTGTGGAACAACTGTGATTAAAATAAACGGAAAAATTATGAAGCAAATATCTAAGTTAGTACGGGCTTTCTTTAAAATAATATACTATCACTATTATTATCTTCATCAGAAATCGTCCGAAATTGGCCATATGCTACCCGAAATAGATCTTAAAAGAAGACAAGCTGCTTGAAAAAATACATAGCTAATCTCAACTTAAAGGAACAGTATATTATAACAAATATAGCTTACTTATCGTGATGTACTGTGTGCACGCCAACAACAGCCTTTAACAAAATCAGTAAGTAGCGGTAAGCATCAACTGTGACTGTGTTTAAGTTGATTTTGTCAACAGTTCCACAAATGAGTTTTCCAAGTACTTCAACATCTTCGTGCTTGGTGAGTTCCAATCGGACTCCGTTGATCTAAAATGTATACAAAACATATATTATATTTTTTTATATCCTACTTAAAACGTTAATTCCAATTTTTATATCTATGTAATTGAATGCATGTACGTTTGCTTACTACATATTTTTTCAAAGGAAAACTACTGGAATTGAAATATAGATTATATAGCTAATTGCTTTAAAAAGTGCATAATTATAAAAATTACCTCAATGTGTCCCTTAATAATGGCTTCAGTAATGATATTTTCGTACACTTTAATTAGATTGACAATATCCACGTTTCTCTCGTTCTTGATGACATGGTGGTTAAACCTTACTGGTAACTGAACACCATTGTGAAGAACCAACCAAGGCCAATATCCCTTTCTGATGTTCCTGTTAAAGTCCAATTGAATGATATCTCCGAGGTTATTAGACAAGCGCTCCAAGTAGTAACGGGCTAGAATTTGCTGATAGATGTAGAGAGTAAGTTCCCAGCGCCTGTTGTTTGAGACAGTAAACTTATTTGTAACAACGTTGTCCTTCATCCAGAATGGATAGTCGACGTGGAAGTAATAAAAGTAGGTATTAAGGCCAATGTCTTCGGTAAAGTATCTAAGTCTGTCCTCGTCGTTCAAGTTAACGCGGCGGTCAAATATGTTCTCATCGATGATGTACACGTTGTTATCAGTTTTTCTTATTCCATACAAGTCGCACAGTTTTTTGTCCAGGAGTCCATTCTTCATCTTCAGGAGATACGCCTTTTGAATGACATCAGCGCGGACGAAGTAGTACGGGTAGATTTCATATGGAGGTGGCAGGATGATTCCTCTGCAATCGATACGTTGACGGACAGCTACAGTGAGAGCATACACAAACATGCCTTCGTTGAGGTTGAGTCGCATCCAGCTTGCGGTCTTGATGAAGGTGTCGAAATCTTTAGCATAGTACAACACGTGGAAGACACTGACCACTTCCTTCAGTTGGCGTTCAATGTTCAAAGTAAATACTTCACCTTGTGGAAGCATACCGATTCTCAGATATTTCAAGAATACTTTGACCACGTCTGGTTTCTGCAATAGAAATATTGCGTTTTATTTTTTTTTTGGTTTCATTTTAAAATCTGATCGGATAAAACTATATGGAACATTTATTTTTAATCTTACCGTGTAGAGATCAATATTATGTTCAATGTTGAAGTTCAGTCCAATATCTCGAATGTCATTGTCGACAAGTGGTTCCATGATATTGTTCAACAACTTAAGGATAAGTATTTGTCGTTGTTTAATATCACCGACACCTACAACTGAAAAACAATGACTATCAGCTATGCAGTCTAAATAATTATAAGGGAATACATGATAGCGATACAATAGAACGGGTTTTATCAAAAAAAAAAAATTACGTAATGATGGACACATTCGTAAAATTGCAAGTATTTTGTAGCTCAGGAATCCAAATCTAATCCTAACATTCTAAAAATGCGGCTTTCAAAATGTTTACATGCATTTAAAGAGCCAGCGTGTAAGCGGTGAAGGAAATATTGTCAGATACCTGTAGCACACGACAGAAATGAATATTATAAGAAGCATAGCAGAGCATAATAACAGAATAGAAACAATTTCAGCGTTATGCGAGTAGGTATACCCAAGAATAAATTTTGCAAGGGACCTGTTTATTATATTATATTCTTATAAAAATATATTTCAACTCTATAGTAGTATAACAATATATCAAATACTCATAAAAATTTCTAGCTTTGCTTAAAATGGGTTGATGTTAGTTAAAATCTCAATAATAGAACATTGGAACATAAATTAATGACTAAAATATAATTCTTTACAAATTTAAGAGCTGTTTATGTGAACTATGATGAGTATATTTTTCCTTAGTAAAGATTTATTGAAAATACTTCTTACCGACGTTGTTGTCGACATGGGTGTCGACTAAACTAGCGTGGGCTGCAGCCAGGGCTGCGAACCCGAGGACTATGCACAAGACACCCTTCATCGTTGCACTCAACCAGCTGCACTGTGATTCTACTTTCACCGCCTTACCTTTTATACCCCTTTAATGTCATTTTGACCCCATTTGAGATAAAATAGTACAGGTACAAGTGCATTGAAGTAATAGATATGTTACATTATTGACGGGTTAAAAAGTTATCGTATATCTTTTACAATGTAGCACTGTTACTATAAATCGACCTCTTTGTTTCATTTCGTATGTGTTATTGACATTTAATCATCGTCATGACGTCTTCTGCTGAACATTGTCATAAAGTGCGCCAATAGGCGTGGTTATGCCTCCCGTGTCGCTGGCATTCAGTGTAATCAGGGTTTACTCAGATAAGTAGTATGAACCTTACTATTGCATAATGTGTAGCATTAAGGGCAG
>LUGF01025860.1:614061-640568 GCA_001625245.1 Calycopis cecrops
GGTTGTATTAGGACAGTGAGTAACATTCAATATTCTACTAATTATTTCATCAAAATTAGCTCCTGGCATACAATGATTTATTACTTGCTCTCATTCATCACTAAAAATACTTATTGGGTTGTCTACTGAGGTTAAATGTGTTGTTTGCTTCAATAACATATTAGAAGTATCAGAACTATAAAGCTTATATAAGAGCTTGCTGTTGTTACAAAAAATCTGTATATGTAATCTATAAAAGATTTATCGCCAGCACCCTTATAATCTCAACTGTATATTACTGAACATGAGATTCATGTCCTGTACATAATTTAGTATTTATTTTTATTAAAATTATATTTTTTTAATTACCTACAAATATACCATTTTATTTTTCAATTAAAATTTTGAGTGATGCATATTATTCAGAAAAATAAAACAAAATAATAATGATTAACATCTATTTATTAAATAGGTTAAATCATTTTATTGCATTAAATAAATAACAATGGTGTGAGCTTCGAAGTAAACAATATTAATACATAATGTAAAATATCATTTAAACTGTGTGAGTGAAGGTATTGGTCATATCAACATCGACAAAGTAGTTGTTGTACATTGAAGTTTGATCAATCATATCGTAGTTTTTAAGCACCCATCTGTTCCAGCGGGTCCTCATGTCGCAAACTTGATGCTTGTGGAAGATCATAATGTCCACAAACTTCATGTTGGTAGTGAAGAATTTGCTGGTGTCAATATAGCGGTCAAGAGGGAAGCCAAGAGGCATCTTGTCAAGGAACATGGTTGATCTGAAGCCCATGCCGTAATCCTTGCGGTATGTGTCGATCATTGTCATGTCCATATTATCAACCATTCGCAGTGGGGTGACAATTACGTACAGCATCATCTTCATGCCTCCAATATGACCTTTAGGTAACAGGAGTCTGGTAGGGAATCCGGTCATGAAGTTTCTGATGTCCTTATTATAAAAGTCCTTAAAATCTGTGATACCATCGAACTTCCTCCACAAATCACGAATCATAATTCTGTCACCAACGAGATTGTGCATATCAAAAGAATTTCTGACGATTGTGTTTTTACCAGTGACCAGTTTGTACATGAAAGTATCCAGCTCCACGAAGTTTATTCTATTCTCATTTATGTCGAAGAGACGTCCCGTGTGATCTTCCTTTGGTCCCAAGAAAATCCTAACGACAGAATCTACCTGCTTGTCAGACACAATGTCGAAGGTTACCTTGAATGGTTGATGATTCAGGCGGCGTTTACGAGCGAAGAATACCATGTCGGTAGTTGTCTTTTTGAGTTCATCTTCAGTGAAAGTGACAGCATTAGTCATATCCATTAGATAGTCATCGAAGTATGTGACAAGTTTATCAACGACAACATTGTCAATTTTAACACCAGGGAAGTAGAGCTCCTCGTATGTGTAACTTGGAAGACGGTTCTTGAAGAGCACCAAGAAGTAGAAGAGCCGTTTCTGCAGCTGGTAGAATACTGGGTCACGTAGGGCAGTCTGGTAGTTGTCAAGTACGGAGGGCACAACAAAGTATCTGAAACAAGAAACAAATATCAAATTTTGTGGGATCAAATGATGATGATGATTATTCTATCCTATTAATATTAAAAATGTGAAAGTTTGTATGTTTTTTTTGTTTGTTTGTTTGTTGTTCCTTCAGACAAAAACTGCTAAACCGACTTTCATGAAATTCGGCACACACGTAGAGTGTAACATGGATTAACACAAAGGATAGCTTTTATACCGAAAAAATGTTCCTATGCGATGCCAAGGGGTGGTATTTTTTTTTTTTAATCGAAATTTACACTGGTGAAACCGCGGGGTGCAGTGAGTTTTTATATAAAAAGTGGTTGAAAGATTATGGAAATCTGTTGGCACATTAAAATATTAGCGTCTTCTCTAGTTTTTTATGCGCCACATGAAATTAAAAACATAAAAAGAAGATAATATGAGAGAAGTACTTAAATACGTTAAAGCTTTTTAGTTACGAATTCAGGTAATATTTAGGTCACTCACAAAATTATTTTTAAAAATATCGTTAAATACTAAATAAAAGTGTACTACATTTCAAAAATGAAGTACTTTACATAAACATTTACTATTGAACGTCAAGCGTTTCTATGAAGAGTTCCTAACAGATTGTGATCATTTAGAATAGAATAAAAGATTTAAGGTTGTAGATAGAAATGTTTGTGTAAGAGCTACTGTGAACGATACAAAAAAGACTTACTTGTCAGATGTCATGGTGTTGAGGCCTACAACTGCCTTCATGAGTACAAGTAAGTAACGGTAAGCGTAGATCTGGTACTTCGTAACATCAATCTTATCAATAGTTCCATAAATAAGTTTGCCCAACGTTTCAATATCTTCTACCTTCGTCAATTCCAACCGCAAGCCATTAATCTGTAATAAATAAAAAAAGGTAAAGTCGTCATGGAAACTTCAATGTAAATTATATTTTCTGTTGTTTAGCAACCAACCTCAATGTATCCCTTCGTGATAGCTTCAGTGATAATAGTTTCATAATCCTTGGCAAGTTTCATAACTCCGACGTTGTAATCTCCTGCATAAACATAGTTGTTCAATCTGACGGGCAGTTGCACACCGTTGTGTAAGATCAACCATGGCCAGTAACCCTTCTTAATGCTGGTATTCCATGAGAAGGTGGTTATATGTCCAAGACCGTTTGATAATCTCTCCAAGTAATACCTGGCCAGAATTTGTTGGTATACGTATAATGTCAACTCCCAGCGTCTGAACATCATTTTATTGTTGGTGGTAATATCTCCCATCCAGAATGGATAATCAATATGGAAGTAATAGTAGTAGGTGTTTAGGTCGATATCTTCGGTGAAATATCTGAGACGGTCCTCGTCATTCAGGTATACACGATGGTCGTAAACGTTTTCGTCAATGATATAAACCATTTTGTCAGTTTTCTTGATACCGTAGAAGTCTGATAGATTGGGGTCTACTAGACCTCTTTTCATCTTAAGTAAATATGCCTTCTGGATAACGTCACCACGTACAAAGTAGTATGGGTAGATTTCATATGGAGGAGGGAGAATGATGCCGCGGCAGTCCTCGCGATGACGCACTGCCACAGTTAGAGCGTATACAAACATACCCTCGTTCATGTACATGCGCATCCAGCACGCAGTTTGGATGAAGGTGGTGAAGTCCTTGGCGTAGTACAACATGTGGAACATGGAAATGACCTCTTTCATTTGACGGTCAATGTGAAGAGTGAATATTTCACCACGAGGAAGGAAACCGAACTTAAGGTACTTGATAAAGGTTTTCACGACTTCGGGTTTCTGCAAAAAAAAGTAAATATATTATAATATAGAAACATAATAATAGAGATACTAAAATATTTTTTAGGGAATACTAAGCGCTATATATGGTGGCCGAGTAAATGGATCATGAAAGTTTCTTATGTCTATAACTATGTGATATTAATTATATAATAATATACATCCCAATAGCTTAAAATATAGCTTTTTAAAATCATGTAACGTATATGTAATATAATTCTTTGTTTACTGAACTTGACCACTGTTTAGAAATAAGCGCAATGGATATACTAGTTGAGTGACAAATCCACTAATTCTAAAAACAAATCATTAGCTACAAAATATTTACCTAACAATAATAATAATATAATATACGGCATATTAGGAAAATTTTCAGCTTATCAGATATAGTTAGCAATAAGATTCCGTGAACTCTTTTTGGGTAGGGAACTTAATAAATATACCCAACAGAATGTAGTGTATTGACAAAATTTATAAGATTTTCCTACAATCTGTATTGTATATTGTACACTTGAATAAATTGGATAAGCTCGGTACAAATATTTTTCACACAAATACACAATTTGAACCCGAGATTATTTCGGGTGTGAAAGCTAATATTTAAGTATGGCAAACTTATTTGAACTCACAGTCCACAGCTCCACGTGGTCCTCAAATTTGAAGTCCTTTCCAATCTCCTCGATTTCCGGGTACATTACTGTTTGCATCACATTGTTAAGCAGTTTGAAAATGAAGTCCTGCCTTACTTTGACGTCGGTAAATACTGCAAGAAAATCACGTATTACAGACAGACAGAATAGACATACAGAAAAGATTATGACTTCGTACTCTAGTGGTAAACATGTTCTACTAGTCTTGTGTCATAAGCCAGGGTCGGACCACAAAGTGATAATTGAAATTTTTCGAATTCTAATAACAATCTGGACTCAGAAAGTTGGCGGTGTTAAGCCCTCGTGCCTTGGAGAGTAAGTTAAGACCTCGGTCCTGCGCCTGATTTCTTTTCAGTCGTGTCGGAATCTCGTCCCATCGTAAAAATAGAGAGTGCATTTGTGTCGAAGTAAAAACTTCTGCACCGAACTTGTTCTGCGCAGTCCCTATAGAGATGGGCCGTTGTAACCGAAATTATTATAATTATACTAATACAATATTATTATGACAATATAGTTGAGAATTTATTTGGATTGTTTTAACAACCACTTTCTATTAATAAATTTGATAGATTTGTCTTCTGTTTAGGATGTAAGGGGACAAAAATGAACGTTTTCCTGTATGCCCTTTAGGGAAGCGTAAACTAAATTTGATCATATAATAATCTTTAACAAGGTTGTTGTGCGTGAGTCAATAAAGCTCTCCGAGTTAGGATTTTCAAATTTCAACCCCTAAGGAGATGAAATATCAAAAGTATAGAAACCGCGGGCAAAGCTAGTACATTAAATTGGAAACATACTTCCTCCTCCGGTATCCTCTTTTTTATGATCACAAGACAATAATAAAGATCTATTATAGATGACCGTGATAGGAAAATGAATGGAATTACTTAAGATATTGTCTTACCGTAATCATGGACGCCTCCAGGATGTGCTGCGGCAAAAGCCGCGAGGGCTAAGATCAGACAAACTATCGCCTTCATTTTTGCGACGGTTCAGCCACTGAACTGTACCGAATCATCCGAAAACCCTGCTATTTATACTATTACCAATACAATCGACATCTGATTGACCTTATTTTTGTTATTACTTTCTTCGCGCGTAAGTATAACAAATGTTGATACCACCCTATCATATAAAAACATACCTAGAGTTCTACCTATCAATTTCTTTCATAAATATGTATTACAATGTAACAATTGCAGAGCGATGCAGCTTTAACAAATACATAATTTTCGTATTACTAGGTTGGACTACTATGTAATAAGCTCAAATTACAAAGCACTTGTATTGGAGAAAGCAAGCATAGGAGGCAAAAGAGCAGGTGAGCCATCTGATGTAAAGTGATCGCCTACGCCCACAGACATCTGCAAGAATGTAAGGATCTTGTTTTAAGGGTCTTTTTTTCCTAAGCTCCTCCCAGTTGAGCTGCTTTTAGTCCGGCCTCTCCCCCGAAGCATGTCCGGTATGGGTAGCCGTGTTCGGCATAGCCTTGGGAATCATAGAGGCACGACAGCCTCGCCACCATGACAAGGTGGCAGCATCTTCGGGAGGATATCTTTGTCTACCCCGGTTCCGGCCTGAAAATGTGTTATTCTTCTTATTATTGTTGTTTTGTACTACATTGGATCTGGTGCTGACATTGCTGATTATCAAGGTTTTTAAATATTTTGAAAAAGAAGGTTGAAATTTTGTATCTTTATTTGTAGTGCTAAGAGTTACAAATTGATTACACACTAATTCTTACCTCCAGGAGTATGGCGGTTAAGAACGTTATAAAAGTATGTGAGCAGCAAACGTGATACATTTTGACTTTTGCATACATCCAAGCTGTATTTTTTTATGGTGAGGGGGCACGAACGAGCAGTCGGTGTCATTTTCATGTGACGCCCATATCCAAGTTGTATTTTTTTTTTATAGTATAAGGGGGGCAAACGAGCAGTAGGAGCCATTTTCATGCGACGCCTATATGCTTCCGCATAGATTTGTAATTGTAGGTCTACAATAGGGAATATGCATGTATTTTTTTTTATTTTTAAATGATAATTTACATAATTACATTAATGTAAAAAAAATATCAGCGCTGAAAAAACAATATTAAGTTCAAAAAAAATGTTTCAAATTAGTAGGCCGATAACAGCTTTTTAAACGATCGCCATTTTGCCGCGCTGACATGACGTCACGCATCATAACAACCACCAATGGCAATGCTCGTGAACAATGATGTTATTTATGAACTTTGACGTCACAACTCGTTCCGACCAATGGCGTGCGTTTCACCTAATTCAATCTTCCCGCATAATTTTTGCACTTTTCAATAAAAATTTTCTGATTGAAAACAAAATTATACAAAAAAATATTAATACGTACGCACATCTACAGGAAAAGACTTTACATATAAAAAAAAATATCATTATTTGAATCATACGCATATTCCCTATTGTATGATTTTTTGTGTTTAGTGAGTTGTGTATTTTTTCTGTTTTGTAAAGTATAAGGAATGAAATCGTGTAACCGGTCGTTACACAGACGTAATGCTATACGCTTGTCGAAAGATATGATTCAAATTGGTCTCGAAAGTGAAATTAAGTCCAATAGAATCAATGTGGAAATGAACAAATTGGATATTTCCGATACTTATATAGGAGATATTTCAGTTAATTAATATTATCGTAGTATGTAAATTTTTTTAACTATACTAAAGTGTTATCTATATATGTTATCATAGAGTTCATATTATTTTATTAAATCTAACAAATTGCAACATTGCATTAAATTGCATCATTGTAAAAAATCAACAAGATAAGCTTACATTGTAACAGAAATAAGTAGAAAAAACCGGAAAAGTGCGAGTCCGACTCCCACACCGAGGGTTCCGTAATCCAAACGTAATGCATGGTTTTCAATTATTGTAACTTTACGCTTGCCATTTAAGTTGACAAACGTATATAAGCGGTTGCTCACACACATTTAGTGGGCAACGAATTACAGTTATAAGTTGATAATCATTGTTCCAATGATCTACATAATATAATATACTAGTTTTCAGATTTATTCTTATATATGTGCTATAAGTTCTTACTTCTTGCCAAATTTCACAACTCCAGGTCAACGGGAAGTATCCGATAATTTTTTGGTTTTCGACAAAGTACGTTTTCATACAAAATTTGTGCATAATTGGCTATAACTTTTTATTGCGTTAACTTAGAAGTGTGATTTTTTTAAGGCATCAAGACGTAACTGACCTCCGTATTTGACAAAAATTAATAATTAATTCTTAATTCCTTCACGGGTTTAGAGAAAAAGGTCTTGACAGACGTACAGACAGACGGACAACAAAGCGATCCTATACGGGTTCCGTTTTTTCTCTTTGAGATACGGAACCCTAAAAATGTTAATAACTTTACCTTTTTATACCCATAGATATAATTGCTGGCCCAATCGAAATCTATAGGCATATTTGTTGTAGTTGTAAAAGAAAAATGTGATACTATTCTTCCCTCTTTCTCCTTTAATAGGCCATCGACGCAGACTACCCCGGTTACTGGAACGAAACGCGATAGTATGCACTGCACTTTGTTCAGATATTTTCCTGGTCGTACCAGCCCGATTGCGCTAAAATACAGCATTGCGCATACTAAAAGGTATGCGCAATGCTGTATTTAGCGCAATCATTTGATACACGAAGTGTTTAAGTTTTCTTGTTTTGTTTGATTTATTTTTTTTGTTCACGCAGGGGAATACATATGATACCTAGGAGCCCGGGAGGCCTCTAAGCCCCTACAGCTATTTCGAACTCAACATTTACTGTAATACTGACTAAACCTCAGACGCTGTAATTGGAAGTCCGAGATCTGCAAGCTGGATCCCGCCACCGACAGTCTGGCCTCGGAGAAGAAGCCAGACTTCTCCTTCTTGAGCACTGTCTATAATAGAGTATACGTCGCAGAAATTTAAATACGAGAGATGCACATAAAAATATGGTTAAGATATTGTTTTGAAATCTCTATTTGTAACAGAGGAACAGAAAAATTCAAAATTGAAAATGGAATTCGACATTCGAAAGATTTCAAGACACAACTGTCAACTGAATCTTAATTTGTTACTTCGAACTATTTGGCATCCAAAATTCAAATTAATAGAGGTTTCGTTGACTCCACAATTATTAGATACTCAGATACCGGACGAAACGCGACATCGGACACTTGTCTGTGGTATCGCGAGAGCGAGAGATACCTCACCGGTCGTACCGGCTAAATACGGTTGCATTATTAAATAAAAGTAAGTAAAGTTATTACTGAAAGTAAGAAAAATAAATGTATTATTCATTTCTAATTATAAAATTGTTTCATGTTAAAGAAACATAAAGTAAAAGAATGTAGTATTAATGTAAGTACCCTTTGTTCTAAAGAAAAATATACATTGAAAATACATTTCAAATCTCGCAGGGCATGCTTCTAGTCTGCATAGCTAAGTGCAATGTTATTTGTTATTAATCCATTAAGAATATTTACATGCTATAATGAAATAATCTAGAACACCTAATATTACTTGAAGCACCCCGCGTTTTCACCCACGTTAGTTAAGATGTAGTGTAATCACTGTAATCTTATTTCATGTAAATTGTGCAATGTAAATGTGCTATAATCTATTATAGTATTTTTCAAACATGTATTTGGGTAAAAAAGTTAGGAACATTTGTATTTATAAAATAAGTAGAATAAGAACAGTGAAAAAACTCAGTGAGAAAATACTTTAACTGTCGACCGAAAGGTTTGAACTTTTCGGTCCACTGAAATTACTCGGACTTCTACTAATAAACTACTTCGGACTCTTTAGCTGAAAACATGATGATGAACATGATGCCTGAAAATATTATGTATCCTTACGTTGACAAGATAAAAGCACATGAAAAAACCGGCCTAGTGTGAGTCGGATTAGCGCACGTAGGGTTCCGTACGTATCTATCTACGTCCGTATCTATAAAAATAACTTGGTTTTTAGTATCCCTCACATACATAATAAATAAAAATACAATATATAAAATAAATAATAAAATACAAATAAAAATTGATTCAGTACTATGTATGAATTCCCCCTACCCCCTCTATTTATAGAATACATCAACCTACAAAGTTTCTACTACGAAGGCCCAAAAGTTTCGGAAAAAAGTTACTGTGACATACGGAAGGACGGACAGACAGACATGACGAATCTTTATGGGTTCCATTTTTTGCCATCTGGCTACGGAACCCCAAGATTGATTAATAATGTTTTCATTCCTGAAAATTATTTTTGGTTAATGATCTCAGACAGAGCAAGTGCCCTGTTGTGTAAGAAAACATCGCTAGGAAATAACCCCAACAAGAACTGCCGTTATGGTTTTTGTCAAAGTTGTCATTGCTGCATTGCGAATGAATTCGAATGACACGAATGGTGGCTTTTACTGCTAGAAGATTTTTTTCATGTTTATAGTATAAGGAGGCACATGTGGAGTCCGAGCCATTTGTTTTTGAGTCTCCACGCCTGTAGACGTCCACATCCACACAGAGGTTACCTATACAGATTCGTTGGTCTCTTTTCTGCTCCCCTCTCTTTAGTGTACCGGCTACTTACAACCGACGAATCGAAACGCGACAGCACAGCTGTCACACGCCTGTGTCGTTTATCGAAGAGGTTTATCCCGATTCGGTTACAATGTAGAGTTTTTTTTAGTTTAAAAGGGAAAACGAGCAGTCGGAGCCATTTTTACTACTCTACCTCTTACTGTTTTAAATAATATTATAATGATTTTGTTTTAAATAGCCAACTAATTAAAAAATCTTTTACAAACATTGCTTTCTCTAACTTTTATTAAGTTGTCAAAAAGTTTAGAATTGTCTGGCGTAATAGTATGTATAAAATAGTGTGTATTCAAATAAGAACTCTCGTATTATTTATATTTACCAAAATAATTAAGTTTGATTTTTTTTTTCACAGGATTGTTTATAGAAATATTGTCTGTGAAGCGAAAGGTAAGTCCTCGATGATATCAGAACGATTCAGCTTGAAAACAACAACCTTTTCATTGTTTCAATCATCATCATCATCATTATCAGTCTATTGCAGTCCTCTGACTAGATGGAGTGACGATATAAGCAGAGCTATGGGTAAGAAGTGACAAAGATTAGCCGAAGATCGAGTGGTGTGCTATGGGAGAGTTTCCATATGAGATTATGTCCAACAGTGGACTTGTTTCAATAAGAGAAGTTAATAAGTTTGTGCGAGTTAATACTTTACAACATGTTTTAACTGTGCCAGCCGACAGCTTCTGATTATCTCACCACTTTGGTGAAGTATAGATAGCATTGATGGCATATGCGTGGTGTTTACCTGCATGTTTTACAAAATATACCAATTTAGAATTAGCGGCGCAGTAACGCATACAATGGGTAGGTGGTTGTTTATCCCTCAGCCGGAATCGGATAAACATACATTTTTCAGCTAAACAAAAAAAAATCAATATTATTTATAGCAAAGCAAGGTCAACTAGCAATCGGATTGTCATGTAAAACAACGGACGCACATAAACATCTAAACAGTTAAAATGCAGAAGCGTCGATATCTTGGTGCAGCAATATCTTAAAAAATAAACAAGTCTTCGCGGGTGACCTCTGATCTAAGTGAAATTATGAGTTATTAGTTGCCATGTGATAAGAGGTATCGCGAGCTTAACCTTTGCCATTTATATCGCGATGTAACGAACTGTTATCAGTTTACCTTTCAAATTGTTTAATTAACTTTTAACTAGTTGTTGTACGTGACCTCTTTCTTTTTTTTTTTTATGGCATAGGGGGGCAAACGAGCAGTTGTAGCCATTTTCATGACTACCGACGCCCATAGACATCTGCATAGAGAATATACATATGCGCTGCCCCCCTTTCTCCTGCCACCTCCATGGGCCACCGGCTACTTACACACCGCACGAAACGTGACAGCACAGCTGTCACTTCACGCCGGTCTCGTGTAAGCGAGAGGTACCTCCCCGGTCGTGCCGGCCCAATTCGGCTGCATGGAAGCTTTCTTTCGCGTTCATAACGTTGTTGAACTGAAATCTTATTAGACATTGACAGAATTTATTGTCTTATCATTATAGATATCAGGTGGCGTCATTTATTCGTTACATGTTATTTTTACAGCTTTAACTAAATATGATACCTAATAGAGCGAAGGAGTAAAGTGGGCTATCAAAATGTAGGATTTTGAATAACAGTTCCAAAAATATATATCACTAGTAGTTTTAATTTCAACATAAACTATAAAATAAAAAGTTAATAAAAAGAAAAAAATATTAATTTAAATTAATAAAAAAAAAACAGTAGGTACCAGACTGTTTGTTCTGTTGTTTTTGTTTGTGATTCTATAGTCGAGACACTTTTAGACAAAATCTCGGCAAAACAAATAAAGCGGCTTGACTGTTGAAGCGGGCCAAATTCAGCCTCGTTTCTATCTTTTGATATTTTAAAGCGTTCGGCTGTTTTTGTTCTTTTGATTAAATTGTTGTTTTCTTTGAATTGGAAGATTTAGTTTTTTTGAGCTTCAAGAGCAATTTCTGCCTCATTCTTCACGCGTTTGCAATAAAAAAGTTTTGAGAGACATACTGGTAGACAGACAAACAAACAGACGGATTTCAAAGCAATCCTGTAATCGTTCCGTTTTATGTTTTTAAGGTACGGAACCCTAAAAGTTTTTAACCGCAACTTCTGTACGAACATTGCAAGTTAAATAAAACTTGTAAAACGTTTGTTACTGTGGGTAGCACTCACGTAAAGCAAACAGGAATCTTCAACTTTTTAATATTCTAAAGTGGCTTCAATGTTTATCTCCAAAGTTATGTGCTTGCAGTGCTGTCTGGTCTTGCTAAAGAAATATCAAAATTCATTAAAGAATAATTACAATTTGACGCTGATGACAAAGGTACCTAATAAATTATAAGACAAGTGATTTTTTGTACTTGTAAGCAGTACTGTCACAATATGTATCGAAACTGGCAGAAGGCGAACCTTAAGTCAATAATAAATAATATAGTTTGTTGGTTAAGTTATTTATTTCTTTTGATTGAGATTCAAAGTTAAGTGTGATGCAATGCCTAAGACAAGTAGGTACTTAATATTGCCTTTAAAGGAAGAGATTATGTGTAGGTTATTGACGATTTTTTTGACGCTGGTTAGTGCCTGGCATTGACCTGCGCATGCCTCCAGTACGCATCCGGAAATATCCAAAAGGAGGTGGTGCTCGAGTGTCGAGAGGCTATGCCCCCCATTTAGTAAGCCCCACTGGTGTTACGTCTCTCAGTAGAGGAACACAGGATAACGGTGCAGTGGTATGTGCTTGTTGTTACTGTGAATGTGGTCGTCATTGTGTCGTCATCGGAGGAGATTAGGATAAAGAAATAGATACTGCTTGATGATTTAATTAATGTGTACACCAATCCATCCTCTACCTCAACATAATTCACTCACAATGTCACGCTCGTCATTATCTGTGGGCGTTGAAGATAACTTATGTTTATATTATACTCACACATAGTCTGTAATGTAATTAGTGAGTGTAAAAATCTCATTACCTCAATTGTACTTATTAGCTTGGAGGAGTTGGTATCTACGTTATTTTGTTAATATATTTTGGTCGGTGTTTGTGATTAGTATATTCTATTCTATCAAAATCATTTACGGTATTCGTCATTGTATTGATTTTGTTTCATCGTATTAATTTGACAAGAGCAAACTATAGGTCAGGTCTGAGCTGCTATTGTTTGGGTCCTATGATGTATAAATATCCTCATTTATTTAGCAGACCTTATACTTAGAATATGTGCCGTGAAAATACTGTTGTTAACTGACTTCAGAAAAGAAGGAACTGATTAATTCAACTGTATCGTCATTGAAAAAATAAAACCTCTTAAGTGTCGCTCAAAAATATATATTTCAAAATCATGTAGTCTGTTGTCGTACGTCAACTGCAGTGTGCGTATCATTTATATTTTAGAAGCTTCATGTTAGTTAGAAAACCTCTCATGTAGCAGTCACGTAATTATGTAGGTACACAAAGCTACATGTGCAAAGAAAATATTGAAGCTATTGGAAAACTGATGTTTTCAGGTAGATGTTTTATTTGATTCCTGTAAAATTGGTTGTTTGGCACATGAAAGGTTATATTTTGGCAACTGCAGTATGTCTTTTTTGCGTGTAGCGTCCTATAGGTACGTTATTATATCGGCAATTATTATACATAGGCAATTTTTCAATTTTTTTTGGTTTTAAGTGGTATATTCCCTTAAAACCAGAAAAGGCTAGCATTGTGTAAGTAATCTATACATATAATGAAACTGCAGAAGATGTCATTTTGTATGTTTTTTGTGCGGCTTTCATGCAAAAACTACTGGATGTATTTTGATGTAACTTTTTTGTTATATAGGTATTTGTCCTCGGTAACATAATGGCTATAATTTATCCATATATATATAATGCTGAAGTCTGTATCTTGACTTGAAATACACTGAAATACATATTGTAGGACAAGATAACGGATTGACAGCCACATAACATTACACGTTACCATAACAACATATTTTCCAATAATGACAAGACAACGGCTGTCGGGTCAACTAGTAAGTAATAAGTAATACGTAACTTTATTTGCCAGAAAAGTGAGTACCTACCTACAGAGGTCGTAGCTGTGAGGAGAGACGAAATTGTCCACTCATTTGGATACACTGATTTTTACGATTTATTTCATGTATAAAGTATAGTATTATCGTTAAGTATATTTTATCGCTAAAAGTATCTTCTCTATATAAATAAGTAATCCATATCGCATGATGTAATCCGCGGGGCGCTTATAGTATTCTTATAAAATTATAATTTAATAATAATGTTTTACAATAATGTTTAATGTTTTACATGTTTTCTTATCCATAATAGTTTCATGATTTTAGGGTAATTTAGTTATAAAACTTTCATTGTGTTGGCAAATTTGCTCACTTACAACTTACAACTTACATTAAGAAAACATAAGTTGAGGTTGGAACTTTGGCTATACGCCATACACACGTTTGTGATATTAACTTAACAAAATTTCAGGATTAATAATTTGTTTGAGGTCAGCAATCTTTTCTCATAAGCTATAATATTTGATAATTTTGGTCCCAGTGCCATTACAACTATATTTTATTAAGTATAAATAAACATTTTGATCTATACCAAATGCGAACCTTCAGTAAAATTCTGTCAAAAGAGGACCACTTACACAAACATATAGGTAACATTATATCAAGGGAAAATGTCTCTAATATTGTAGATTGAACATTTTACTGAAAGAAGATTCCAGTTTAATCACAAAAATGCAATAAAAACTTCATTCATATTTTTAGATTGCCAAATTGAACCAAGATTCGAACTCATTGAATTAAAAATTTTGCGAGTAGCTTTAATATTTTATATGTTATTATTATGTTGTATACCGTTGATATTTTTTTTTGATTAACAACATAGCATAAAGTGTAATATATAAAAGCATTATAAAAATAAAAAGAAAAATTTACTTAATCGTAGTGTACAATGTTAGGTACGAACAAGATAAGTTTACATAGTTTTAGCAACATAAGTGCCTCTAAAGAGTTATCGAGACGATAAATCCCGGAGACGTAATTAATAGAGTAATTTAACCCAATCTCTGGAGTCTTAAGGTTCAACCTGCTGTACGGAGCGATTTGCCTGCAATTAGCTCCTGTAGTGATTACACTTCTTAATGAAAAATAGTTCATATACAGACCATTAAAATGAACAAGAAAGTAATTCACATTTCTTATGCTTTATAGTATTGGTTCAGTAATCGTAACGGCCGAATAGATGTTGCATTAATTAATTTTACTGAATACAAATATAAGATTACCTAATAACATTGTGATAAAATATTTATTTCAACTTTTCTTCATACATTAGATATATCTAGGTAAATATACAGCGTACATTAATTAATAAAATTATTTACTTATAGCTCACAAAAAAAAAGTTTTATTTAGTTACTTATATTATTAAGTTTAAGGTAAGCTATTAATAGGTACAATGAGACTTCCGTCGACGAAGTGTTCATACGAAAATTCGTCAATGCAGTAAGAATTCGAAGAAATCCTGTCCGAAAGGAAAAGATTTATATCGGGAAATAAGGATAGCACCTAGAAGCATGTCGCGTATTTTAGGAGATTACTTAGGAATTCCAGCCTAAGAGTCGCACTGATAATTTAACTGATAAATTAACGATGAATAGGGTAGTAAAATCGAAACAACTATTGAAGCGGTACGCAAAGGGAGGTCACAGAAAAATTTTGCTCACGGATGAGAAAATTTTTACAATTGACCAACATTTTAACAAACAAAATGACCGTTTTTATTTTCTAAACTCTAAGGAAGCTTCCCAATTAGTCGAGAGAGTGTAAAGTAGGCATTATCCGACTTCAGTGATGGTTTGGTGGGGTGTTAGCTATGAAGGGATGACTGAGCCATATTTTTGTGAAAAGATATCAATATATCGGCACAAGTATATCAAAATACCATTCTTGAGAAGGTAGTGAAGCCCCTTAATAACACCATGTTCAATAACCAAGTATGACTTTTTCAAGCAAGAAGATTTTTCAAGACTCGGCGCCGGGTCATAAAGCTCGGTCCACACAGTATTGGTTAGAAGCGAGCATCTCGGATTTCATCAAAGCTGAAGACTGGTAGTCGGCTAGTCCCGGTCTAAATCAGCTGGATTATAATTAATGGTCAGTTTTAGAGAGTACAGCTTGCTCTAAATGCCATGATAATTTGGAGTCCTTAAACCAATTCATACGATTGGCAGTGAATTATTTACCCAAGTAAAGAGTGCGTGCTTCCATTGATAACTGGCCTCAACGTTTACAGGACTGTATTGCAGCAATCACTTCGAATAAGCTTTTTATATATTTTTTTTTTATTGCATAAGGGGGCAAACGTGCAGTCGGAGCCATTGTTTATGACTACCGACGCCCATAGATATCCGCATAGAGGCAGGCTGCATAGAGGCATATGCAGATGCGCTGCCCTCCTTTCTCCTCCCACCTTCACGGGCCATATTTTTAATTGTTTTATATTTGTGTATTAAACTAACACACTGTAAAAGTTATAAATGTTATTTGCAATTATTTTTTTTTACTTTGTAACAGAACTTATGGTTAGTCGATAATATAACTAGTCTATAGTTATATTTGTATATGTATACTCTGAAGATGCGAAGATTTTTATTCAGACGAAATGTATACTTATTTATTCAACAATTTATTTAGAAAGTTGTAAGTTTTAGAAGTTTTTAAGTTGTAGAAAGTTTGTTAGTAAGATTTAGTTTGTGAGGGTATTTAGTGTAAAATACATGGAATTTAAGTTAAAGATTTAAATATTGTTGTAATATTTGATATCTGATAAAATAATATATTGCAGAGTTTTTGTTACAAAGTTGAATATAATTATTCTTGCATACGTGTACATATTACATAACCCAAAATACAGTAATACTCTAATTGTAATTATCATTTCCCTGTTTTTTCTTTGATAAAAATATACAAAACTTAGAAATAATAGTAATTATAAAAAACCCAAAAAACGCCTATAAATAAATAATAATTAATCAATTAAAATGTAAGCTACAGAAATTTCGCTCCTTCGTTTTACCTTTATTTTTATCTTTTAGTTTTGTGTAGCAATATTATCTCTTCCACCTACACATAATTTCAACTGTAACCATGAATTTATTAAGCTGTATTCATATCGTTTAGATCAGAAATTAGAAAGATCCGTATACATTTGAAAATCCTATTTCACCCCTTAATGTATTAATTGCTAAAAATGCTCATTTTGCTACATCATGAAACCTCTGTACCAAATTTCAAGTTTCTACATTAAAAAGATTTACATATAAAATAAACTAAAATATTTTAGAAAAGTACATAATATCTATTATAATATGCTAATATATTTTTGATGTAAAACTTCTATAAGCATACTTGACATGGGGCGTAAGCAGAAAAGAGCGTTACAAAAATCACACATCGGACGAGGTGGCAATAGAAGTTGTCATTCAAATTCAAATTAGATTTAAGTGAAACCTTTTTGTATTTAAAAAATAAATATCATATGACATGTATGTCATTGTAACTACAACTGTAATGAATTTGTGTATTAAATCAATAATTACGTTTTACTTCAGTTGTGTGGTCTAAGCATACACTTTTTTTAATATATTTATTATCTCATCATTATCCCGGTACACAAATATTTGACTAATACCAAGTGTATGGCGAGTTTTAAAAGTTGCATTTGGCTCCATACCTACTTTGTGTAATGCAATCACAGCGCCAAAACGAGAAAACACAATGAACAATCGTATAACAATGACAGATTCCAAATTCAAATGTAATTTTCCTTTACTTTTAATTATTGTAACAGTCTCTATGGTCAGACTAAGTATTATTGCTATAGATGGGACATTTTCGGCGTAATATGTCCCTAGTATGCATAGCAAGTAATTTTGTATGACATTTTTCAACATGTTTTAATTTTCTCTCATATCGCGCCTGCTCTTTATACATCTTAAAACATCCTCTTTGCTCCCATCTTATTATATTATCTCAGACTTTTACAATTTACGCAGATAATTAACACGGAAAATTGTAAAGGAGCTGTAATTTCATTATGGACATGGAGCTTGATTGTGTTATAATTGAATAAAGTCAGAGTAGGTAAATTCTTTTTATTTCACTTAGAACTTAAAGGTCACTTTTTTAGCACAGGGACAAAATTAAATTGAATTAAGATATACTCTCTGTGAGTGTCGGATAATTATTTAATATCCTCCTAACACCTTTTTTTTGGTAACGCAAGGGAATATCTTTACCTACGCTACCCAGGAGCCCGGGTTGCTCGAGTCTCAACTGGGTACAGTGTCGGGCTCGGAAACTAGGTTGCCCCTACCGACTAAACCCCCGCGGGTGCCTTCAGCCGCTATATTATTATTTTATTTCTATTATAATATCCATTATATTCATTTATTTTATTGGAGGGCCCCGGATCTACAAGCAACAGGGTCTCTCCAGCGACAGGCTGGCCTCGGTGAAAAGGCTAGACTTTTCCTCCTTGGGGACTGTTCGGCTGCCTTTAAAAAGTCCCTACTCCAACGTTAGAACCGTGCAATAGGGTCAGGTTTCCATGCTGACCCCTGGTCCCAAACTTCCAAAGGAGCACGCCACACCGGTGGTCCCAATCAAAATAAAAAACAAAATCAGAGTCAGGGTCAGAGTCAGAGTCAGAGTCAGAGTCAGAGTCAGAGTCAGAGTCAGAGTCAGAGTCAGAGTCAGAGTCAGAGTCAGAGTCAGAGTCAGAGTCAGAGTCAGAGTCAGAGTCAGAGTCAAAATCAAAATCAAATTCAAAATCAAAATCAAAATCAAAACCAAAATAAAAATCAAAATAAAAAAAAAGATTTATTTCAAAATAAAAAAGACGCAATGGAAAAGTCTGCGTTGAACGACACAAAAGGAAATAAAAAAGTCAAGAATATAAAAGCCTACTTTTACACAACATCTGAAAATGAGACATTATGTTAATTTGGGGTTAGAATAATGTTACACTTAAACAAGATTTCTCGCTCGCTGTCTCTAATTGAATTTAACTCATAAACCTTTAAAAACTAATTAAGAAGCCTTTTCGTAGCGATTAAGTGAGAAAATGTAATTACATTTCCATAATAGAAAAATTCAATGTCTTAAATAGCCTTAGTTATGCCAGGAAATTCGCTACCTTTTTAAACACAAAATTATCGAGATTCGTAATTAGAGTCACCATGACAGAAATGCTACTTTTAGCACCGGGTATCGGCGATTTAGCAGCTTTTTAGTAGCTGAATGCAGCGACTATACTCTACATACTGCACATTTATAAACGAACCGAACGTTGCGATTATACTGCGAGAGTTGCCAATCGAACATCGGAGCGGCCTCTAAAACGCACGATTCCTATACCGCGACTGAAAGCAGTCGCTAAATCGTGATGTGGAATCGATGCAGTCGCAAAGTCGCCGATCGCTGACGCTAAAAGTAACACGTGTGCTGTAGTCCTAAGTAGTTAAGATACGCATATACCGGGTGTTCCAGACCACCCGTCCAGGCTGATTATTTCGAAAAGTTTCAAAAAAAATCAAAACAAAAAAATACGTGTCAAATATTTTTTGAAACTCTATCAAATCATACCAAAAACACCCTCACCCCCAACCCCCTGTTAGGGGTAGGGGGTGCAAATTTAAAAATTCAAATGGAAACCCGTATTTTTTTTGCAGATTCGGATTTTTTATCGGAGAATATTTTGGTTTTTGTTTTTATTCATGGTTCTAGTTTTGTTTTTGTTTTTATTTTTGTTTTTGACTTTGATTTTTGTCAAAATCAAAGAAAATCGTTTTTTGTCGATTGCAGCGCCATCTATGGCGAATCAAAAAAAATGTTCCGGACAAAATGTTTGTCTTTTTTCATGACGAATCCGAATCTGCAAAAAAAAATACGGGTTTCCATTTGAATTTTTAAAGTTGCAAAAAAAAATACGGGTTTCCATTTGAATTTTTAAAGTTGCACCCCCTACCCCTAACAGGGGGTTGGGGGTGAGGGGTGTTTTTGGTATGATTTGATAGAGTTTCAAAAAATATTTGACACGTATTTTTTTGTTTTGATTATTTTTTTAAACTTTTCGAAATAATCAGCCTGGACGGGTGGTCTGGAGCACCCGGTATATAACAGCAGATCTGGGTCGGTTTTTAAATGAGGATTGAAGTATTTTTCTATTCCTTCACCTCCATCTAAAAATATTTTTTCTATTATTTTAATTATTATTTCAGCAGGCGAGGTTCTTTGTTATACATTAGACTGGAAAGGCTATGTATTATAGACCATACGCTGTACGTATGGTCTATAATATATAGCCTTTCCAGTCTTCTTTTCTCATGATATGCCTTAAGTTACGGCTAATATGTCACAGCAGTCTTGTGACTTCACTAGTGCAACTTCGTGACCAAGGGAAAGAGAGGAAACAGCAAAGGAAGGAGATCAATATATTTCATAATCGTTTATCATACAGATATTTACAAGTACAGTGTTGGCATCACGAGCGTACAGATTCCTGCTTTTTTTGCATTTATTTGAAATAGCAACTCGGTATTCATTTGAAAAGGATTTTTTACACTCATCTTGAAAATTAAAATAACATTATGCATCTCGCGTGCCGAGTGTGTAGAAGTTCATTTATCACTTTTATTAAGCTCATAGATAGCCACGTAATATAATTACTGAGTGTATAAATCTCATCTGCATGTTGCAATTAACAAATTTTGAACTCCGCGCTCTTTCGCCATTCATTATAATTAAAATTTTCATTTAAACTACTTATACATATATTTTTATTGCCAAGGGGTCTATCCCCTTGCTTGTGTGAGTGGTTAGATTTATTTAAGTGGGCATATATCAGAGTAAGCCACCATACCATATTATCACTTCAAGTCACTTTAAAATAAACTTAGTGTGATATCGTCGACATTGTATTCCGAAGGATGACTTTGTTTCGAAAACTTAGTCTAAGATTTCTCGCTTCGTGACATTCTAGTCTACGGCAAAGTTTTCACCTTGTGTTCAATGTTGTGTCCTAAAGTTAGGCATCAATTTTCAATGCAAATACAGGGCAGTTATATTATGTGATGCCTACCTGCTGTATAGAAAGCAAATGTCTAAGGATACATTTTTACGTTATTCTTTACTCTATATGCACTTAAAACAAAATATATTTTAAGTAAATATTATTTTCTACTACCACAGACGTGAGGTCTCGCGTTCATATTCCCGGATCGGATCAAAGAGGGCCAATGGTTTTTTCAAATTGTGAATTTTGAAAAAATGTGAAATACTGTTTTTTTCTGTTTCTCATAACAGTCCACAGTCAGGAAGTTGGCGTTTTTACAACCCCATGTCTCGAAGTACACATAGCGACCTCAATTCTGCGCTCGATTCGTCGTGTCGAACGGAGTCTGCGTAAACTCTTGTGTACCTTTTTTTTTTTGTTTTCGCAGGGGAATGCATTTACGCACGATACCCGGGAGCCTGGGTGGCTCTGAAACCGGGCCTGTGTCGGGCTCGGCGTTTGGTACGCCCCTACCGACTAAACCCCTGCGGCTGCCTTCAGCCGCTATGATTGGAGGGCCCCGGATCTACAAGCAACAGGGCGCCTCCAGCGACAGGCTGGCCTCGGTAAGAAGGCCAGACTCTTTCTCCCCAGGGACTATCCGGCTGCCTTTGAACAGTCCCTTACTCCACGATGGAACCGTGCAATGGGGTCAGGTTCCCATCCTAGCCCCTGGTCCCAATGCTCCAACGGAGCACACCTCGCCGGTCGTCCGAATCCACGCAGCCATCTGCTGATTCAGAGGGACGGGTGGAGGACTTCCGGCACTGGACGCATCCAGAGCGGGCCTCGGCAAAGCCCACCCGACGCGTCCGCACCCGGGATCCCGTGGGATCTTAGTTCACCGTGGGAGGCAGGCTCAAACCACGGCTACTAAGCCCCCTCACCGCGACAAGGTGGAGATCCGTCGAGGGGGATGTGATGCCTACCTGCTGTATAGAAAGCTAATGTCTAAAGATACATTTTTACGTTATTCTTTACTCTATATGCACTTAAAACAAAATATATTTTAAGTAAATATTATTTTCTACTACCACAGGCGTTAGGTCTCGCGTTCATATTCCCGGATCGGATCAAAAAGTGTCAATGGTTTTTTCAAATTGTAAATTTTGAAAAAAATGTGAAATACTGTTTTTTTCTTTCTCTAATAACTGTCCACAGTCAGGAAGTTGGCGGTTTTACAACCACATGTCTTGAAGTACACATTGAGCCCTTAATTCTGCGCTCGATTCCTCCCTGGTCGTGTCGGACGGAGTCTGCGTAAACACATGTATACCTACTATAATATGTTTTGTACAGATAACTCGTCCCTATAGGGACGGCCTCTGTAGGGAAAATAGATTAGGACATTATGAAAAGAAGAATTTATTTAAAACCAGCCAGTTGTCATTTACTATTAGAAAATTAAATGAACTCGTTTTCTTTCTATGAAATAATAAATCGAAATCTAATATCAATTCACAATTCACATACACTCAAATATGAGAAATGGGCAGTAAATCACTGCCAATCTGATAAAATCGAAATACAAGTATAACATTCTGACTATAATTATACTTTTATTTATTTGTCATAATTGAAATAAAATTAAGATTTATTTTATTTTATTTAAACACATAAAATTAATTGTAGGTTGAGTATACGTCAACTATCTGTCTATAATGTGACTGATGAGACTAGGACCTTAATACATGTGATATTTATAAAATATGAGCTATTTAGTATTATAATAAGAGCCTTTTGGTAACTACCAATGCCCATAGACTTCCGTGCAATCATTTATTATGCAGATGCGACGTCCGGCTTTCCCTACCCGTCCTTGCCGGAAACACCAGAAACGTGGCTATAATATAGAGATGGACTTACAAACAACTAAAACTAACATAATTTGCTGGTATCATGTAAAATATTAATTCATAGCTGGGCACCGCATAATATGTCCCAAGCGTAGAATGAACGCGAGTAATTTGTGGTGTGAAATATATTAAGAACTTCTCAAAGCGGTCTGTGGGGAAATGTTTAGGAAGCGGACGGATTTTTTATGATACAAGAATTCGACGGTACATTTTCTACCTCTTGTATGTTATGGTCTTTTTATAATACCGAGGCATTTAATATTGAGCGAAGCATTAGGTCGTTAAGCCAACTGAACACGGTGTGAAGATGGACGGGAATATTAAAACAAATACTATATAGTTTGTAAGCTATTTTCATAGAAAAAATTTTTTGTAAGAGGTAGTGCCGCACTGCATGCTTGCATGCAGTCGAATTGGGGCGGCACGACCGTGGAGGCACCTCTCGCTTACACGAGACCGGCGTAAAGTGACAGCTGTGCTATCGCGTTTCGTGCGGTGTGTAAGTAGCCGGGTGGCCCATGGAAGTGGGAGGAAAAACGAGGGCAGCGCATCTGTATAGCCTCTATGCGGATGTTTGTGGGCGTCGATAGTCATGAAAATGGCTCCGATTGCTCGTTTGCCCTCTTATACCGTAAAAAAAAATGTTTTTTTAACATAGCGAGGAAAACAACCAATCGAAGTCACGTGACTGCAGGCACCCATTTGCATTCGAATATTTAATTGGTGTACGGATACGTCCTGATTTTACACAAATCCCAAAGGGCACTGGACAACCAGATACCTACAAATTACTTTCAAGGCGCAAATTTGTCATCGAAAGACACCTCATCGGTCACGCGGGCCCGATTCAATCGCAGCATGGCACTACCTCTTACTAAAAGTTCGTTCTCCTTTGATATCAAATGGGGTATTAAGTAGTTATCGTGAGATTATATCGTTTTTTTCGGTAATTTAAGCTTATTACTTATTATTATGAGGGCATTAAAGCTTTGTATTTGTAAATAACTAAGAAGGTCAAACAGCAGCTACGGAATCAATAACTAGAAGCTTAATCACGTCATCCCTAAGTTGCCTATAAAATATGAATGGCAAAAAAATTTAAGACAATATCAGCTCAGAGAGAATCTCGATTATCGAATAATTGTACATACTACCCGTGAACAAGATTAATTAATTATTTATATAACTAATACAAGGCTCAATGAAAATCGTAATTAATAAAAAAAAATTCTATTTACGTATACTTATTGTGATCCTTTAAAACAGAAGGACAGAATTTTTATTTAGAATAGAATAGAATACAAGTTATTTGTTCTAGGATTAATTATATTTGACTGCAAAAAATAAGACGCTCTGGACAAATTTCGGTGGTATGACAGGAAAAAATGAAACGGTAAAGGAAACAAAAGCCTCCTTTTACGCAACGTCTGAAAACAAGAAAAAATTGATAATTTGAGGTTAGAAAATGATGATATTTTAAACCACGCAATCTTTAATTTAATTTAACTCATAAACTTTCTTATTCTAATTAAAACGCATTTTTAAAGTAATTAAAAGATAATGTAATTATATTAAAAGAGTAAGTAAGGTACGTCTTAAATTAAAATAGCACATTGTTTAACTTACGGTTACGCTCGCGCTACTTAGCTTTTCCTTCCGACTCACCCGACCGTCGCTTATTGTATGGCTTTGTGAGAGTCTTAAGAAATATAGAGAAAGGGATACAGAAAAGGAAGGAGACGAATCAGCATAATCTTTGATAATACAGATAATAATTATAAGGGTTACTAAAAACAACACATCTGTTCATCGCTGTATTCGATGGTCCACTAAGAAAAGCATTTTCTTTTTTGCCCCCCTTTGTCATAAAAAAAAACTTTGCCTACTCCACTTTGGTGGTTCTTTCGAAAGCCTTAACAAACGCAGTCACTGCTTCCTCGGCGTCGATAAAATGTTTTTATCGAAGATTTTCTTTTACTTCCGGGAATAAATATAAATCACAATGTGCAAGATCGAAGCTCTACTGTGGGTGGCTTAATAATTTCCCGTCTGTACACTTCAGTGCGAACAGGGGTTTTCGTAGTGACGGAGGATCGCAGTAGAATGAGCGATCATTAATTTCGAAGTTTTTCCCAGACAAGTGCTAAACAATAGACATTGTACTATTAGGAAACTTTTCATTTAAACCTATTTTCTTTGTATACTTTGATGGCCTGTACCATTGTACGTAGTACATATAACTCAATGGCCTGTACTAAGAACTTTCAGTTTGTCCACCATATTAGCACTCGGATCACTTACAAAAAGATGTAAAGACGTCCAACAAAGTGCCGTGCCAAATTTCCTTGACATGAAATATTTTGGAAGTGTTAGAGATTTTTTCAAAGCTCAAAATTCAGTGTATATTTTAAGCAATTACACTTTTCACTCCAGGACAAAAACCACGTAACAATACTAAAAGTATTTTTATCACTTAATGTTATGAAACTTGAAAATTAATTGAATTTTTAAAACCAACTCAGATTCCTTTACCTTGCAATGTTGTGAATACAGGTAACAATAAAATCTCAATTATATTCAGAACACATAATAGGCTATATTTTGACAGTGTGAAAAGTTAGGATTATTTGTTATCATCCTTATATAGTACAAATTTATAAGCTATTTTGCAATAGTGTCACCTTAAAATATGAATTAATTTACTAAAAAAAAATACAAAAATAGAATAATTTTATTTTAGATTTGTCACGTGACACGAAGCCTCCCGGATTGGTTGCATCTGTGAGGACGTCATTGGGTAGTAAACATTGTTGATTGTCAGTCATCTTAGTCTGTATCCCTACTAATATTATAAATGTGAATGTAAGTTTGTTTGTTACGCTTTCACGCCAAAACTACTAGACCGATCATTATGAAACTTTGTACACATATTCCTGGAGGTATTAGAAATAACATAGGATACTTTTTATCCCGAAAAAATGTTCCTGAGGGATGCCATGGAATGATTTTCCACGATATCGAAATTTACGCGGGCGAAGCCGCGGGGCGCAGCTAGTTTTTTATATAAATCTGTTTCAGTATCATTGGCAGTGATATATTGTCGTTTATTTATAATAGTCCATTTTACTTCATAATGGATTCCTTTTTTTAAAGAATAAGGGGACAAACGAGCAATCGGAGGCTTTTGATGACTACCGACGCCCATGGACATTCGCATGATTGTTACGCCCCACCCCAATGGGCCACCGTCAAGTGGAATACGTACTTTCAGAAAGCAGACAGTAGAAACCAGCCTAAAGTTAACCACAGGCGGCGTTGTTTGGCATCTTTTGGAACACACACAGTTTTTATTGAAGTATTTGTACACGCCATTTGTATCTCATTTTTTAGGAAAATCACAGTTTTTAAGTTACAAATCTAAGTTCGACGATAACCATACAAATGTTGTTTATTTTGTTTACTAGCCATCTACGTCATCGGTGTTGTGCGCTCTCCGTTGCTAAAATTTGTTTTTTGGCGGAGTATTTAAATAATACTTTCTTAAAGTGGTTTTTAAAAACAAACACTTATCAAAATTAAAAATAAGATACTTTTGCTAGTTTCTTAAAGACTAAAGTATAAAATAGGATGGTTTTCAAAATCCCCTTCGTGCACGTTCGTAACCAAAGTTTCGTAACTGGTTACGAATGTGGAATTTTTTTCGCTGTTTCGTAACTAGTTACGAATAAACACGGTTTTTTTCCATATTCGTAACTTTCTGTAACTAGCTACGAAAAGACACTTTTAATTACTAATTCATAACTATGTTTTTCGCTATACATACATATGACATAGGGACGGAAATAATAAAATTAGTAAAATATATAAAAGTACACCATTTATTATATTTTCGTACATTTTTTCTAAAATAT
>LUGF01025860.1:641345-651512 GCA_001625245.1 Calycopis cecrops
TCAGTGTATATTTTAAGCAATTACACTTTTCACTCCAAGACAAAAACCACGTAACAATACTAAAAGTATTTTTATCACTTAATGTTATGAAACTTGAAAATTAAATGAATTTTTAAAACCAACCTCAGATTCCTTTCCTTGCAATGTTGTGAATACAGGTAACAATAAAATCTCAATTATATTCAGTACACATACATAATAGGCTATATTTTGACAGTGTGAAAAGTTAGGATTATTTGTTATCATCCTTATATAGTACAAATTTATAAGCTAGTTTGCAATAGTGTCACCTTAAAATATGAATTAATTTACTAAAAAAAAATACAAAAATAGAATAATTTTATTTTAGATTTGTCACGTGACACGAAGCGTCCCGGATTGGTTGCATCTGTGAGGACGTCATTGGATAGTAAACATTGTTGATTGTCAGTCATCTTAGTCTGTATTTTTTTATATAAATCTGTTTCAGTATTATTTGCAGTGATATATTGTTGTTTATTTATAATAGTCCATCATTTTACTTCATAATGGATTCCTTTTTTTTATAGAATAAGGGGGCAATCGAGCAATCGGAGGCTTTTGATGACTACCGACGCCCATGGACATTCGCATGATTGTTACGCCCCACCCCAATGGGCCACCGTCAAGGGGAATACGTACTTTCAGAAAGCAGGCAGTAGAAACCAGCCAAAAGTTAACCACATGCGGCGTTGTTTGGCATCTTTTGGAACACAAACATAGATATTTAGAATTTTTTTTGAAGTATTTGTACACGCCATTTGTAACTAATTTTTTAGGAAAATCAGTTTTTAAGTTACAAATCTAAGTTCGACGATAACCATACAAATCTTGTTTATTTTGTTTACTAGCCATCTACGTCATCGGTGTTGTGCGCTCTCCGTTGCTAAAATTTGTGTTTTGGCGGGGTATTTAAATAATACATTCTTAAAGTGGTTTTTAAAAACAAACACTTATCAAAATTAAAAATAAGATACTTTTGCTAGTTTCTTAAAGACTAAAGTATAAAATAAGATGGTTTCAAAATCTAGTCAAATAGCCTATTGTAAATACATTAACCTCCTTTTGATACACTCGGGTTAAATTAAGTATCACTGAGGCGCCATCATAGCATTAAACCTAATACGAATTTAATCGGGTACTCTGGTGTCTGTGTGGTCTCTTGAGGTTCAACCTGAAGCCAAGGCAAGCGATTTACTAGCGAATAGTTGCACTTTACTTGTTAATTATATGGCTTTACGAATAGAGGTAGCGGTTTGATAGTCTCATAATATATAACGAGTTTATAAGCATGATGTACCTCTTAGAAGTATCATATTCTTATTAAGAGCCTATACAGTGAATCTTATTAATTTATTTGTAACAGGCATTATATTCTTAATTAGAATTATCATTACAAGTATTTATAATTCTAGGAATTCCGAGAGAGATCGTCACTTTGACGTAGTCTAAGTAATAGTTACATACAGAATTTATCATAATAACATTCTGTATCAACGATATTGTATGTGATACAATTTGTAACTAAACGCTATGGTGGTACAATATTAGTAACCGAAACTACAAAATTAGGTAAAAATCTTTTAAAATTCTGAATTAAACAAGGTTGATAAAAGCGAGAGGCAATAATTAAACTACGTATACTATTGACGTTATCATCAATAGTCCTTTTTTGCAACAACTTTATTATTACACCGAATTAAATTAAAAATTCTTTTATTATTGAACATGTACACGATTTTTCAATTTACATAAAAATAATATTGGATATTCAATACACAAATGTGAAAAAGAAAATCCCTGAAGAGCCATCGTAACATTAAACATCTGTTACGAATTTATTCGAGTAATCCAGTCCAATCTCTTGAGGCTCGCTCTGAAGCTCGGCGGGGAGGCGAAGAATAGGCGAGCAATTTAGTATCGATTACGACACAGGGTTATTATAAGGGTTAATGAATGGTGTTGGTTTTGTACCGTCATATATAACGGTTCATTAAAGTTTATTTTATGCACGACTTAACTAATAACAGTATAATCATTCAGTAGAAAAATTGAGCTTGTTCTAATATAATAAGGCGAATTTCTAATCAAAAAGTTATAAAATTAAGTGATAATTAAATATAACCAAACGTAAATTTTATTTAAAATTATGTTTCATTAAACGAAATAAAACATACTATAAATAAAATACTATTTAGGCGGTACAGATTTATGATATAAACCGTATTATAGATATTATAAGTTATCTTTTCCTAGTAAAAATTTATAATATTTATGGAAAAGTTATTGGATAAACAGTTTTGAAACACATAAAATATAAAAAATACGAAAAATGTAAAATTCTATCTTTTTACAGGATCCACAATGTAAAAATATACAAGAACAATGATAAATTCACATACAAATTATCTGACAGTATACCTTCACTTCTAGACGGTATCATATACCTAAGCGAGAGATAAGTATCGCTCCACTCTACATGATTTTCAAGTACCATGTTTATAATGGATTAAAAAGCTTTTGTTATTAATTAACATATTAATATTTGGATTGATGGTGAGGTAAGATATTATGGTATAATTCGTTAACAACCAAATAATGGATGTATATTTTGGTAGTGAGTGAAAATTTAAGCGGCGAAGCAATTCAATTACCTCCCACCGCTACCAACCGCCCACTCGATGGTGTATGCTGTTATTTATAGCGCCGTCGTATAATTTTATCAGCGATGAAAAAGTTGGGCTTCGAGTTGGCTTTTTTATGGTATAAAGGGGCAAACTCGCAGCCATTTTCACGACATACGTCCATAGAAATCCGCATAGAGGCTATACAGATGCGCTGCCCTCCTTTCTCCCACCTCCCACCTCCATGGGCCACCGGCTACTTACACACCGTACGAAGTGTGACAGCGCAGCTGTCACTTTACGCCGGTCTCGTGTACGCGGGAGGTACCTCCCCGGTCGTGCCGGCCCAATTCGGCTGCATGTAGTGTGGCACTACCTCTACTCGGCTTCTATTTAATTGAAATGAGATCGTTTAAAGAAGGAAACTCGTGTATCACGGTAGGATGAATAACGTCTTGTATATTATGTTATACTAGCTATGTTCCGCGGTTCCATCCGCATCATATGGAGGAGTTCTGAAGAGCCCGATCCTCCAGGGCTATCGTTGACAAACCGCTGCGCTGCAACATAAGTGCAGCTACCAAGGAGAGTGAAGTGTTTTCATACTTGAACTAAAAATGTTAGTATTTTAAAAGTTAAATTTACATAAATTAAATGAGGTGTGTGTATGCCTCAGAAACACAAACTGAATAAATAATTTTTTCCTCCACCTTCATGGGCCACCGGCTACTTGCACACCACACGAAACGCGACAGCACGACTGTCAGTTTACACTGATGATACCGATCATGTGAACACGAGGTACCTCTCCGGTCGTGCCGTTCCAATTCGCCTACTTGCAGCATGCAGCGTGGCACTGATGGTGAGTGTAGTAAAACTAAGTTTTAACACGAAAGAGAGAATAGCATCGGAAGCTATAACTACAAGGTTTATAGCGGCAAATTTAATTAGCACATCCGAGAAGTGGTAAGTCGCCTTGATAATATGAATTGTAAAAACTTAGACGATATATACTTCGGAGAGAATCGCGATTATCGCACAATTCATGAACAAGATTCATCATTATAATAGATATCTCATAAACAAGGCTTATTCTGAATAATGTACCTATCATTAACAATAAAATATCATAAATATACTAGCTTCGGTCCACGGCATTCATCTGCATAACTTTCTTTAGCAGGGTAATACCGACATGACAAATAGTTGTTGGCCGATTCTTAGACCTACCCAATAGGCACACAAAATTTCATGAGAATCGATCTAGCAGTTTCAGAGGAGTACTACTACTACTACTAGGAGGAGGAGCATGTGATTTAACATAACACTTACACGAGAAATTTATATATAAGTTAGAGAATATTTAACAGCTTTTGTGATTCTTTAACAGTAGAAAAAATATTTATTTGAATACAAATTGTAAGACGCACTGGAAAAATCTACGTTGTATAACACAATAACAAATGCAATGGTCAAGAATAAAGCCTACATTTACGCAAGGTCTGGAAACAAGAAATGATGTTAATTTGGAGTTAGAATAATATAACACTTTCAGCTACACCGTCTCTAATTGAATTCAACTCATAAACGTATAAGAAAGCCTTTTTATAATGATTAAGGAAGAAAATGTAATCTCATTATCATAATAAAAAAACCAACATCCCTTAAATAGCCTTAGCAAGGAAATGTGCCTTTTAAAACAAAAAATTACCGTGACTCGATTATGAAGTAAAGATGTGCATACTTTCTATTTTAGATACAGCAGGGCGGAGTTGGGTTCAAAATGCTCCTTGAGTCATTATTCTATACGTTCCCATCCATGTAATAGGTAGTGCCACATTACATGCTTGCATGCAGCCGAATTGGGCCGGCACGACCGGGGAGGTACATCTCGCTTACACGAGACCGGCGTAAAGCTGTGCTGTCGCGTTTCGTGCGGTGTGTAAGTAACCGGTGGCCCGGAGGGGTGGAAGGACAAAGGAGACGCCTCTGTATAGCCTCTATGGGCGATGATAATCATGAAAATAGCTCCGATTTCTCGTTTGTCCTCCTATACCAAAAAAAATGATACATATTTGTCTAAGGCATATCCTAATGGAATAAAACGTTGTTATGTAATAAAATAAGTAGCGTAATGTGAAAATTCAAATTAACCTTACCATCGTCAAATGCCTCAAAATGTCTACTCAGTTGCGTTGCCCTGTTTTCTTCCTCCCCGCTTTTGGGCCACGGGCTACTCACAGCACACGAAACGCGACTGCAAAGCCGTATCTTCAAAGAGGTAGCACGTGAGCGAGTGGTACCTTCCCAGTCGTGCTGGTCTTATTCCGCTGCAAGGCAGCATAATATTATAATGCATAATGTTATGAATCTCGCTAGCCAAGGATGTTTAACTACATATTTTATCACATAAATTATAATCATAGTATAATATAATTACTGCGCGAGAGAAACTCATTAGCCTAGCTGCATTTAGCAATTAATGGCGATTGGACTTTACGTTTATCGTCAGTAAAATGTTCAATCAATAAAATTTTCATTTTACTAATTATTCTAGAAATTTAATAAAATATTAAATATTTTTTCAACAGCGTTAATTCTCTGGTATAACAACTGATATCATCGCGCCTTGTGGTTTTGCAACAACCTTATTATAACATCTAATTTTATTTTATTGAATAAATAAAATAAAATATACATATTATTACTATATTAAACATAAATTATACATATTATTTTATTGTTAAGGGAGTAAAGATGAATTTATGTATAACAAAAATACCGCATTAATCATAACCATTTAATATCACCGGCTAATTAACATGACCAGGCGGTATCAGCACTTGTGGACTACCCTTTAAGTAAGAGGTACTGCCACACTGCATGCTTACATACAGCCGAATTTGGCCGTCACGACCTGGGAGGTGCCTCTCGCTTCGCTCGACAGCTGTGCTGTCGCGTTTCGTGCTGTGCGTAAGTAGCCGGTGGCCCATGGAGGTGGGAGGAGAAAGGAGGGCAGCGTAGTATATAGCCTATATGCGGATGTCTATGGGCTTCAGTAGTCATAAAAATGACGCCGACTGCTCGTTTGCCCCCCCCCCCTATACCATATAAAAACATGCAAGTAGCGACGGCAACTCAAAATTTACCTGATTCTCATTTTCCGATGTATATCGTTATAGCGATATCATTTTCAAATCTTAGTCCACGTTCTCTGTCGCCTCGTAAGATTCTCGTTAACGGCAAAGTTTTCACCGCAAGCTCAGGGATATAGGTACTAGGGTTAGACATCGAATTTCAGTGCAAGTACTGGGAAGCAATATTATACAGGGTTATTTTTTGGTCACCGGCCAAATTTTTAGGTTTGGTTCAGAATCAATGATACATTCGATTTAAGAAATAAAAAAGAATAAAAAATAATTAGATTTCTTGGTCACCACGTGCATCACACTCACGACTCACGGGAGGCCGACGTCACTGACCTTGATACATTTCGTATAAGAACAATAATCAATGTATTTTTAAGGATCATTTCAAATAGATTTCTATTTAACAAAATATTACAATTAAACGATACAATTGTAAACACACACTTATAAAAGATGTTTACTTCCTTTTTTTAAACGACCAAATAATAACCCTGTATACTTTAATCATAAGCATGACTATCTAGTGGTCAATTGGTAAGCATGTTCAACCACAGTTGTGAAGTCCCGGGATCAAATCCCGGGCCGGACTAAAATTGTTATTGGGATTTTACAATTTCTAATAACAGCCCAGAGTCAGGATGTCTGGGGGTGTTGCACTCCCGTTCCACGGACAGTATCTTAAGCAGTAGTCGGCCCTGCGCCTGATTCCTCCCCAGTCATGTCGTTTATTCCCATGATTATTCTTTGTTCTTTTTACTTAAGACTTTGGGTCTCGATCATTTTAATCTTCTTTATTAATTTGTCGCTATGAATAATTTTATTGTATGGCGTTATATTATGTTTTGAAGGTTTAGGTACGTATTAATATTTAGATTAATGGTAAAGTAAGATACGGTTGTATAATTTATCAACACTCAAATAATGAATATATATTTCCAAAGACTGAGAGACAATTTAAGCAGCGAAGTATCTACATAGAAAATACAATTAATTGTCACCGTTATAAACCACCTACTCAGTGATGTAGCTGTTACGAGTTTATAAAGTGTCGCAGTATAATTTTATGTGCGATGACAAAGTTGAGGACTTTGGTTCAACACTTCAGGCTTGGTTGTTTCACTCAATTGTGGACTTTGGTTCAACACTTCAGGCTTGGTTGTTTTACTCAATTGTGGACTTTGGTTCAACACTTCAGGCTTGGTTGTTTCACTCAATTGTGGAACGAGATCTCCGGGTTTCACGCCAAGTTCATTTAACTTCGCTCAATAGCTTTGAAATTTTCACAAGCGTTAATGTATTGCAGTAACGAACAACATCGTGACGAACCCTTGACAAAATGGAAACCCATAACCAATAGTTGAAATCTTTCGCCAACTCCTACATATGCTAGACCTATTCCTAGCGTTCTATCTGGTCTACTATCAAACTAATCTATGAAAGTAGTGCTCTATGGTATATAGAAGGTCATGTTTAATTTATGGTATATTTTTAAGAAAAAAAATCGAGTTTAGTCGATAGAAGATAGGTTAGAACGATGAGATGAATCCCGTTAAGGATTACATCTAAACGCGTTACTACATGGCATTTCTGGTTCATGCTCTACTCTTCTTATCAGTAAAGATGTGATAAACTTTGTTTAAAACTTAAGTTCTTTCAGGAATTTAGTAAGTGTTTGACATATATTTGCGCTGCTTGTCGATATTAACGTATAAGCTCTAAAAACAGCTCAATAGGTATATTAAAATTTACAAAACTGCTTGACATTCTAGAATAGAAAATTGTGATAAAATGTAATTGAATTTTATAAAATTACAGTGTTCGTTACATTTAGATATTATACTCCCACGGTGAGTGAGAATATCTTATGATAGGCTATTAAATAGTTTTGTGATTAGATCTGTTTTGGCTCTGCTTAGATAAACTGACGTTTAATATACACAGGATTATTTTTTAATGACAAGCCAAATTTTAAAATAAGAAAGAAAAGTCAACCTGTGTTTTCAATTTTATCGTTTAATTTTAAAACTTTGTTGAATAAATAACGATTTGAAATGGTCCGAAAAAATACGACATTTTTTCGCAAGCAAAGCGTGTTAACACCCCAAACAGTTACTTGCTTATTTAAGGAATTTCGCATCCATTTAATATATCCAAATAAACTGATTTTAATGAAATTATTAGATTAACAGACTTACTCATATCAATTGTTTTATGGGTCTGAAGGGAACTCACCAGGGCTGTCGTGGAGTAACCGCTGCGACACATGAATAGCTATCAAGGGGGCTGAACTGTAACTACTTGAACTAAAAAATAATAAATAATAAAAATACATTAAAATTTTAAAACAAAGGTATGTTATTCTGTATCGTTCTCTAAATAAATAAAAAAAAATAAAAATAATTATTTATTTATATCATACGAATTTAAGTTCGTGTTCTTTCCCTTTAAAACTAAATGCGGTGTTAAGCTTATACGAGTAATAATTCTGAGTGTAGTAAAATTTCATATTTCGACGACAACAACGTAAATGGTTCTAATTGAAAAATTACAACTTTACAGGAGAGCAAAAACAAAGTAGAATCCATATAGTTTTTTTCGTGTTATAGATAGTTAAATGAAATTTGGCACACATGATTCTAAATAACTGATTAAACGACGTAAACAATTCTAAGTACCACATAGATTCACGTACTTTGTTAATTACATGTATGATAGTAACCTACACAGTTCGAAGTGGGAGATAGTCCCGTATACGTAGCTCTAATAAACAATATTTCACACGTACACAATTCTAAGCGTCACATCGAACTCTTTATACATGTTTAAACATATAAACACAAAAATATAAAGAAAATTTAAATAAATATTACGTACCTTCATTTATTGTGGTCGATTTATTTACATCTGTTTCAATGCAATTTGTACCCGATCTTTTTGCATCTGATTTTAACGATTCCAACCATCTCGCACGTTTCTCCGTCATGATTAACAAACGTATACTAATCGTAAATATACTAACAACTTATACTAACTTATAAAAATAACTATAAAAGAACTCACACTCACAACAATAATTATATAACTTGTTCATTTTCTTTGGCAATTGATCAAAGCGTTCACAGCCGTTCACTAGATGATAGACCGCGTAAAAAGTGCGATGTGGTAAATGGCACTCTGTACGCGCGAATGAGCGAGATAGCAGACATCGTATATCGTTCGAAGTGGCACTTAGAATGGTATTCGAGTCAGTTTACAGATTTTGGAGTCAGATAGAACTGTATGCGTCATTTTAAAATCTATAACTAAGTAACATTTTAAGAAAATTTTTATACCAGGCGATAGGTCTTGACTTCTAGATACCTATGCTACAGCTAACGTAGTTAGAACCTTTTAGCACTTTGCCCTCTTTACGTAGCTGTCGTTGATTTGTGAACAACTACGTAGATGAGACTAGCTATTGAAGCTACAACTACGAGGTTTATAACGTTATTTCTCCTCAGCACATCCATAAAATGGGACCTAAGTTGCCTATAAAATATGAATTGAAAATTCATAGGTACAATATACATCGAGAGAGAATAAAGCTTGTATCGCATTATTCTTGAACAAGATACATCATTAATATCAGTAAGTACAAGGTTTACTCTGACAAATTGTGTGATCCTTTAAAATAGAAAGACAGAGTTTTTTTTTAATACAAATAAAATAATAATGGCATTCTAGCCAATTTCGGTTATGACGACCGTCTCTATAGAGACGAGCCATCTCATTACATATTATATTGCACCAGTGTGCGCGCAGAAACAAGTGCACTCAATATTCCCTTGTTCTCATATCCCGATGGGACGGCAGCCCGACACGACCGGAGAGAAACCAGGCGCAGGACCGACGCGATGGCTTAACGTGCTCTCCGACACACACCGCCTACTTCCGGACTCCGGACTGTTTTGGTCCGACCCGGGATTCGAATCCAGGACCTCATGTCTGTGGTTGAACATGCTTACCACTGGATCATGAGGCAGTTAAGTTCAATACAAATACAAGTAATAAGATGCTTTAGAAAAATCTAGGTTATACGTCACAAAATATATCAATAAAGGTCAAGAAAACAAAAGCCTAGTTTTACACCAAAACGATAAATTATGTTAATTTGGTGTTAATATTATACTTATATACTATCAACTACGCTGTTTCTAATTGAATTAAACTCATAAGCATAAATAATATATATATAATAATAATAACTTAGTAAGTACTAATTAAAAAGTCTTTTTTATAGTGATTAAAAGAAAAATTGTAATTATGAAAATACTAGGTGTCCCCCGCAGTTTCACCCGCGTGATAAAAATCTTATGTGTTAATCCAAGTTACTATCT
>LUGF01025860.1:655602-669998 GCA_001625245.1 Calycopis cecrops
CCTATACCATATAAAAACATGCAAGTAGCGACGACAACTCAAAATTTACCTGATTCTCATTTTCCGATGTATATCGTTATAGCGATATCATTTTCAAATCTTAGTCCACGTTCTCTGTCGCCTCGTAAGATTCTCGTTAACGGCAAAGTTTTCACCGCAAGCTCAGGGATATAGGTACTAGGGTTAGACATCGAATTTCAGTGCAAGTACTGGGAAGCAATATTATACAGGGTTATTTTTTGGTCACCGGCCAAATTTTTAGGTTTGGTTCAGAATCAATGATACATTCGATTTAAGAAATAAAAAAGAATAAAAAATAATTAGATTTCTTGGTCACCACGTGCATCACACTCACGACTCACGGGAGGCCGACGTCACTGACCTTGATACATTTCGTATAAGAACAATAATCAATGTATTTTTAAGGATCATTTCAAATAGATTTCTATTTAACAAAATATTACAATTAAACGATACACACTTATAATGATGTTTACTTCCTTTTTTTAAAATTTGCCCGGCGACCAAATAATAACCCTGTATACTTTAATCATAAGCATGACTATCTAGTGGTCAATTGGTAAGCATGTTCAACCACAGTCGTGAAGTCCCGGGATCAAATCCCGGGCCGGACTAAAATTGTTATTGGGATTTTACAATTTCTAATAACAGCCCAGAGTCAGGATGTCTGGGGGTGTTGCACTCCCGTTCCACGGACAGTATCTTAAGCAGTAGTCGGCCCTGCGCCTGATTCCTCCCCCGTCATGTCGTTTATTCCCATGATTATTCTTTGTTATTTTTACTTAAGACTTTGGGTCTCGATCATTTTAATCTTCTTTATTAATTTGTCGCTGTGAATAATTTTACTGTATGGCGTTATATTATGTTTTGAAGGTTTAGGTACGTATTAATATTTAGATTAATGGTAAAGTAAGATACGGTTGTATAATTTATCAACACTCAAATAATGAATATATATTTCCAAAGACTGAGAGACAATTTAAGCAGCGAAGTATCTACATAGAAAATACAATTAATTGTCACCGCTATAAACCACCTACTCAGTGATGTAGATGTTACGAGTTTATAAAGTGTCGCAGTATAATGTTATGTGCGATGACAAAGTTGAGGACTTTGGTTCAACACTTCAGGCTTGGTTGTTTCACTCAATTGTGGACTTTGGTTCAACACTTCAGGCTTGGTTGTTTCACTCAATTGTGGACTTTGGTTCAACACTTCAGGCTTGGTTGTTTTACTCAATTGTGGACTTTAGTTCAACACTTCAGGCTTGGTTGTTTCACTCAATTGTGGAACGAGATCTCCGGGTTTCACGCCAAGTTCATTTAACTTCGCTCAATAGCTTTGAAATTTTCACGAGCGTTAATGTATTGCAGTAACGAACAACATCGTGACGAACCCTTGACAAAATTGAAATCCATAACCAATAGTTGAAATCTTTCGCCAACTCCTACATATGCTAGACCTATTCCTAGCGTTCTATCTGGTCTACTATCAAACTAATCGTAGTTCAAGCGAGAATGTAGTGCTCTATGGCATATAGAAGGTCATGTTTATTTTATGGTATATTTAAAAAAAATCGAGTCTAGTCGATAGAAGATGGGTTAGAAAGATGAGATGAATCCTGTTAAGGATTATATCTAAATGCGTTACTACATGGCATTTCTGGTTCATGCTCTACTCTTCTTATCAGTAAAGATGTGATGAACTTTGTTTAAAATTTAAGTTCTTTCAGGAATTTAGTAAGTGTTTGACATATATTTGCGCTGCTTGTCGATATTAACGTATAAGCTCTAAAAACAGCTCAATAGATATATTAAAATTTATAAAACTGCTTGACATTCTAGAATAGAAAATTGTGATAAAATGTAATTGAATTTTATAAAATTACAGTGTTCGTTACCTTTAGATATTATACTCTCACGGTGAATGAGAATATCTTATTCTAGGCTATTAAATGGTTTTGTGACTGTGGATCTGTTTTGGCTCTGCTTAGATAAACTGACGTTTAACATATTATACAGGATTATTTTTTGATCACTAGCCAAATTTTAAAATATAAGGAAAAGTCAACCTAAACCTGTGTTTTAAATTTTATCGTTTAATTTTAAGACTTTGTTAAATAAATATCGATTTGAAATGGTCCGAAAAAAACGTAATTTTTTTGCAATCAAAGCGTGTTAACACCTCAAACAGTTACTTGCTTATTTAAGGAATTTCGCATCCATTTAATTGTAACTGTTTTATATCCAAATAATCTTATGTTTATGAAATTATTCGATTAACAGACTTATGTACTCATAATAATTGTTTTATGGGTCTGAAGGGAACTCACCAGGGCTGTCGTTGAGTAACCACTGCGACACATGAATAGCTGTCAAGAGAGCTCAAGTGTAGCTACTTGAACTAAAAATTAATAAACAATAAAACATTGCTTTCATTTTATAATTTTAAACCAAATTTATTTTCTTCTGTATCCTTCTCCAAATAAATAAATTAAATTAAAAAAAAAATTAAATATCCTAACCGCCTTATTAATAAACACAGAATAACTTTATCCAAGTAATAAACTGACATCTGTCAAATTCCATACTTTTTACGTGTTTTTTAATATGGAACTTGACAGTTGTCAGTTTATTACTAGGTTGTTACTTAGATAAAGTTATTATGTGTTTATTAATAAGGGGGTATGAGTTTAACTTATTTATATCAAACGAATTTAAGTTCGTGTTCTTTCCCCTTTAAAACTAAATGCGGTGTTAAGTAGTTCATCAAGAGTTTTTATTGTTTTGTTGTTAACTAAAGCTTATACGAGTAATAATTCTGAGTGTAGTAAAATTTCATATTTGTGAACGTAGTTGACGCAGATGAGACTAGCTATTGAAGCTACAACTACGAGGTTTATAACGTTATTTCTCCTCAGCACATCCATAAAATGGGACCTAAGTTGCCTATAAAATAAGAATTGTAAAAATTTATAAGTAGGTACAATATGTATCAGAGAGAATAGCTAGTATCGCATTATTCTTGAACAAGATACATCATTAGTATCAGTAAGTACAAGGTTTGACTCTGACTAATTGTGTGATTCTTTAAGATAGAAAGACAAAACATTTTTTTCAATACAAATAAAATAATAATGTCGTCCTAGTCGATTTCTGCTACGAATGCCGTCTCTATAGAGACCCGCCATCTGCGCAGGACATAATACTCCCTATTCCCTTGTTTTCAAATCCCGATGGGACTGCAGTCCGACACGACCGGAGAAAAATCAGGCGCAGGACCGACGGCTTCACGTGCTCTCCGAGGCACGGGTGTGTAACACCGCCTACTTCCGGACTCCGGACTGTTTTGGTGCGACCCGGGATTCGATTCCAGGACCCCACGTCTGTGGATTAAACATGCTTACCAATGGATCACGAGGCAGTTAAGTTCAATACAAATACGAGTAATAAGACGCTCTACAAAAATCTAGGTTGTACGACACAAAAATAAATCAATAAAGGTCAATAAAACAAAAGCCTAGTTTTACACCAAAACGATAAATTATGTTAATTTGGTGTTAATAGTATAACACTTTCAACTACGCTGTTTCTAATTGAATTAAACTCATAAGCATAAATAATATATATATAATAATAATAACTTAGTAAGTACTAATTAAAAAGTCTTTTTTATAGTGATTAAAAGAAAAATTGTAATTATGAAAATACTAGGTGTCCCCCGCAGTTTCACCCGCGTGATAAAAATCTTATGTGTTAATCCAAGTTACTATCTCCATGTGTCAGCCAAATTTCATGTAAATCGGTTCTGCAGTTTTTGCATGAAGGAGTAAGAAACAAACAAACAAACAAATAAATGTAACACAATGTTTTAAATAATGAACTTTGATCATAAATAATTTATTAAGCACAACTAATATTCGATTATTCGTCGAATATTAGTTGGTAGCCAAATTGGAGGTAGATGCAAAAGTGTGGCTGACAACAGCAGTTCGCTTTGTTCGAGAGTCAGTCGGTCGTCGTCCGTCAAACAGCTAACATTGTAAATAACATTTTGTACAGTCTTATATTTAAATATACTGAATTAGTTGATAAAGTAAACTTATTTTTGATTTAATTCGATCAATCTTCTAAGGTCTGTTATGTAAACAAACATACAAACTTTCGCATTTATAATATTAGTAGGATCTTTTTTTTAATGACTTGCGATTCCGCAAAGATCGATATTCGATCTAAGTGAAACTTTTTTGTAATTTAAAACTAAATATCATATGATATATTGTTATGTCATCGTAACTAAGGTAAAAAATTTATGTAAAATTTTCAACACTTGCAAAAGGCACATAGAACTTCGTCGATAATTACGTGTATCATAAATATAAATCTGTCAAATGCATGGTAGTGTGTGTAAAGTTTTATTTATTAAATTAAAGTACTTTATAAACATTATTATTAAAATATATTAGCGTTGGGCACTTTCCTTACACGTAAACTATAAATGTGCCAAATTTCAAACTCCTCCGTCCTCGCAATTGCCGTAAATATGTTCCTAAAGTTTTTGCCTCCTATGCCTATTAATATATTATAGATAATAATATACGGGTAATTATACGGGTTTTTACACGATAAAACATTTATAAAAGGTACTAACGAAAGACGGCTCGTGACCACGGCTGGTGCAACCCAGTCGAAACGTCGAGCAAAAGCTACATGTTTTCGCTAGTACCTTCATTATATATCATAGTTTATCGTGTTAACCTTAAAGTATCTAGAAATTGTGTAACAAACGCAAAGTCTCAAACGGTACGACCGTTTGAGACTTATATCAGGAAGTGTGCCTTTTTTAACACAACATTATATCGACTCTTAATTAGGTCGTTCCTTAATTACATTAGATGCGCATATATATGCGTCACAGCTGCTACAGGGAGTCATGTTTCAAATGCGCTTTGAATTATTATTTAATACGTTAAACTCCATATAATATGGAATAATTCTATTCTGTAATTTTATTCACATATCAGGAGGCGAAGTAAGTCTTTAAATAGAATGTTGTTATATATAATATGCAGCGTGATGTACAAAAACTAATTAAACTTACGACCATGATGCTTTTGCTTTTCCTCCCGAGCGAGAACGTTTCTACTTTTGACTAACACAATATGCAATAATGTCACATTTTGTGAAGCTTTTTTATAGTCCAAGGGACATTATTTTATAGTATGGGGAACAAACAAACAATGGAGGTGTAACATTCATTCCAGCCTTCTTCTACCTCCATGGGCCACCGGCTACTCACACATCACACGAAACGCGACAGCACATCTGACACTTTAGCTGGTTTCGTGTAAGCGAGAGGCATGGGCGTACGANNNNCCTTGCTTAGAACCTGGGTACGCCTTTGGCGAGAGGTGCCTCCCCGGTCGTGCCGTATCAATTCGGCTACGTAGTATGTATACAGCGTGACACTACCTCTTATTAGTTTTTCTTTAAATAGTTATTTCATAAGTAAAATTTAAAAATGCACTGACACATAAAACTTTAATTTACAGTCATTCATTTAAATACTACCCAAATAATATAATGCATGTTGCTAGGTGAGGGCGTTGAAGTACACTTATCACTTTTATTACACTCATAGATAATCCTATAATATAATTACTGAGAGCAAAAATGTAATTAACAACTTACGGACCTTGCGTTTTATGCTCATTTTGTATGAATAAAACTTTCATCTATACTAATAATATAAAGCTGAATAGTTTGTTTATTGTTTGTTTGAACGCGCTTATCTCTGGAAATGCTAGTCCGATTTAAAAAAAATATTTCAGTATAGTCCATTTGGCGAGGAAGGCTATTATAGGCTACTTTCAAACCGTCTGTGGTATAAAAAAGGGATTCACGTAAAGGAAGTTGCGGGCCTCCGCTAGTCTCTTATAATGACACACATTATGTTACATTTATATTTTTTATGTAGGAGGTAAATGAGCACCTGGTTAACTGATGTAAAAAGATCACCAACGGCCGCAGACATCCGTAACACCAGAGGTCTAACAGATGCGTTTTGAGAGAAAAAAGGAAAAAAAAAAAAATACGTTTTTTTTGATCTTGGAATGTTTCATAATTCATTTCAAGTTCAAAACCACCTAATATTACTACTATATGAATTAATATTAAAAGTCTTTTCTAATAAATTGTATTTAAATCAACTCAGAAATATTTGTGGTAAAATACAATTAATAACAAATCCTGACTGAATTTGTTATTTGTCTATACTAGTTTTTTTTCTAGAATAATATTGAAAAGAGAACTTATTTTTGTATGATTAAATATATACCTACATACTATATATACGTAGATATATATCTACATGTATACCTACGTATATATACTCATTTATAAAATCTATAACATTTTCTCACTCGGTTTAACTGAAGTGTCTCCGAAATACCATCGTAACATTAAACCTCTGATCCGTATTTAATCGAGTAATCCGGACCAATCTCTAGAGGTTCGATGTGAAGCTTTGGCGAGCGATTTACTAAAGATAATATACCTATACTTGGTAATTATAAGGCTTAATGAATAGAGGTGCTGATTTGATAGTGTCATTATGTATAACGAGTTTGTAACTTTGTTTATAAGCACGCCACACCTCAAATAAGAGTCATATTCCTTTTATGAACCTAATATAATGAAAATTATTAATTTATGACCTTCAGAGATATTACTATTTATTAGTATCTTTATTATAATTAGGTTTTATCCCTTTAAGATCTACTTCTGAGAGCGAACGCTAGCGAGCAGATATATATGAGACTCCAAGTAGTAATTATTATTTACACAAAATTTATCATATTAAGATTTGGTACGTACCAATTCTATAGAATGTATTACAGTACATTTCTATAACAATAATTTCAGTAACCAAAACTACGTAATAAGGTAAAAATATATCAACGTCAGAACATTATATAATAACTATGAGTATTTGATTATATACACGTCAACGTGTATATAATCAAAGGCTCATAGTAATCAAAGCTATGAGCTATGAAAAGTACCTATAAATACGTATAAACCTAAAAACGCGCTTCGCGTCGGTTCGGATATATCCCAAAACTGTCATTGTATTTTCAAAAGTTGGCTAATTTTTTTTTAATTATTTCAAAATTAAAAATTATTTTATTATTGAAATATAAATATAATCTTTCGATTTACATAAAAATAAAACACTGGAATATCTTCTCTCAATAAGTGAAAAAGTAAATATTAGGGATATTTATATATTTTATATTAGGGACTTTTGACGCTTTCTGTTAGAAAAAGTAAATATTCCTGAAGAGGCATGTTACGTTAATCCTATGATATGTATTAACCGAGTAATCCGACTTAATCTCTTGAGGTACTTAAGTTTCGGCAAGCGAGGTACCAGCGATTAGTCGCACTATACTTGGTAATTACACGGCTCAATGAATAGAAGTGCTGCTTTGATAGTTTCATCCTATAGTATAACGGTTCATTAAAGTTTATATGAAAACCTTAACTAATAACGGTACTTTCGTACGTATAGGAAATTTTGAGCTTATTCTTTATGGGATTACGTTTCTGAATAAAAAGTATCAAGTTATTGCGATGATTAAAAGGAACTATTGATATAACTAAAGCCTTAAATAAATAATAAAAAACCGGCCAAGTGCTACTTGGACTCGCGCACGTAGGTAAGGTCGGTACTAAAATTTAAAAACTAACTTGGTTTTTCGTAGTATATTTATGGACGACAAAGTATTTGCTTTTTTTTTTTTTTTTTTATGATATAGGGGGGCAAACGAGCAGTCGGATCAATTTCCATTACTACCGAGGCCCAAAGACATCCGCATAGAGGCTATACAAATGCGATGCTCTTCTTTCTCATCCCACCTCCATGGTCCACCGACTACTTACACACCGAACGAAACGCGACAGCACGGCTGTCACTTTATGCCGGTCTCGTGTAAGCGAGAGGTCCCCGGTCGTGCCGGCCCAATTCGGCTGCATGCAAGCACGCAGTGTGGCACTACCCACCTGTCTATTGTTATTGAAACTTTAGTTGGTACGACCCACGTAACAGGTGGTCCTATTAAGAAGATTACAGACTACCAAAACTAACATAATTTGTACAATAAATATATAAAATATTCATTTGTAGCTGGGCGCGGTATAATATAATATCCCAAGCGTAAAATTAACGCGAATAATTTGTGGTGCAAAATATATAAAGAACTTCTCAAAGCGATCTATGGGGAAATGTTTAGGAAGCGGGTGGATTTTATTTTTTTTCTTGTACTTTGTTATGTATCTTACATAAAATTAATGTGTCTGTCTTAATTTTTAGATTGGTGTTTTAATAGACTATACCGAATAGGTTAAAAACTACGGTACTGAAAATACATGAAAAAAATAAACGAATTTGAATCATTATTGTACTGAAATGTTATACGATTCATATTTTATGGATGGAAACTTTATGGATGTGCTTGGGAAAACTGCCGCTATAAACCTGGTAGTTATAGCTTCCGTAGCTATTCTCATCTTCGTAGCTATTCACAAATATCTAGTTTTACTACACTCATAATAATAAGCTTTAACTAACGACAATACAATTTAATCTCACCATAAACTATTCACCACATTTATCCACTGCCCAGGGTGAAAAAACTAGTGTGAGGTAGTGGCCATGCTGCGATGCGGCCGAGCTGGGCTGGCACGACAGGGGTGTAATCTCTCTCTTACATGACAGTACTTTAAAAGTGATAGCTATGCTGTCGCGTTTCGTGCGGTATGTGAGAGCAGGAAGTCCATTGTGAAAATAAGATGAACCAGCAACGCATCTGCGGAAGTTAATAGGAGTCTCTATGGTATAAGGGGGAAAACGAGCAGTTGTAGCCATTTTCATGACTACCGACGCCCATAGACATCTGCATAGAGACTATACAGATGCGCTGCCCCCCTTTCTCCTTCCACCTCCATGGGCCACCGGCTACTTACACACCGCACGAAACGCGACAGCACAGCTGTCACTTCACGCCGGTCTCGTGTAAGAGTCAATTGCCATTTTATCCCCCTGCTATAATAAGTATCCTATTGTTGGAGTTAGGACCTGTTATCACGTCATTATACCCTTATATTGGGGCAGTAACCCCAAATTAGGATACAATATCGAAATTGCACTTCTGCTGACTATGGTTAATTTAGATTTAGTGCCGGTAGTGTTTAGCTTAGAATAGCTACTTCTTAGACAACAGATTTAACAAGAGAACCTCGGAAAATAAATCGCAGTCACATGCTGCAAAATTCTGTTGTATTTGTATAATAAGAGGTTGAGGTTCATGACGATAATCATAAAAGTAAATTTTCTGATTCAACATTAAGGTGTGTAGCGACTAGCGGCTCACATTAATTACCAAAATACATTAGATTTGAACGTAAAAAGGTTTTATTAAATGTCTTTGTCTAGATTACTTTAATTTATTCTACACAATTGCTTTTTATTTCTTTTCTTTTGGTATATTCTAAAAGTAATACACAATTAAATTAATTTTTCTGTTTCGCTTTATATTATTTTTGTTTTTTACTCGTAGTTGTTGTAAATAAAAATATTAATTTTATTTCCAGTTTTGTTTTTGGGCTCAAATGAGCGAGTGTCTACTAATTACAAACATATAGATTATTTTTTGTATTTCTTCAATTACTGTACATTTTAAATTATCATCGAGTTTTGGTCATCATTTGGTATCGTGTTTGGGAATTTTTAATTGAAACAAATATACCACACAAAACGCAATGGGTTAACAGTCACTAAAGTGAGAGAGACGTATTGCAATAATGCATTGGAACTACTATTTACATTTTTGAAATGAAGACTATCTAGTATGTCATCTTAGAGATGTAAGAAAGGACAAGACTAAGGGCGCGTTCACATATACGTCCGTTTTACTGGATCCGTTTTACTGGATCCGTTTTACTGGATCCGGTAAAACGGATCCGTTTTACTGGATCCGGTAAAACGGATCCAGGATCCGGTAAAACGGATCCAGTAAAACGGATTATGTGTGAACTCGCTCATACAACTACATACGCTACCACAGATCCGATAAAACGGATCCTGTAAAACGGACGTATATGTGAATGCGCCCTAACCTAGTTTATAAGGAGAACATCATTGTCTACCGATTAAATGATTATAATACATCTATTTATTGAAAATCTTATTTATTGTTCCAAAATAATGAATTCCATCAAAAACATTTTCATGTAAAATGTTGTCAAAACGAGTGCACCGGGCTTGTAAAAATGTTATCAGATCTTACGTGAAGTCAAGCTTCTAACTTTTTGTCATGTAACATTACGTCCTGTTTCTCTGCTAAATTAACTACTAACCAAATGCCCTAACTTTACAAATTCTAACTTCACAAACTCTACAGTATTCAAATGTATGCCTTGGCCATTTCGTTGCTCTTGCACTCTAATGGCCAATACATAAAAACAAAATAACAAAATAAATACACACACTGTAAGAAATAAAAAAATCTATCTTATATTCTGTATATCTTCTATAGCTTACATAGTTACAAAAACATTATCCGCTCTATTACTTACTCTACTACTTAAGTGTGTAAAAAGTCTATCTTAAGAGTCTCTAAAGAGCCATCGTAACATTAAGCCTCTGTTACGTATTTAATCGAGTAATCGGGTTCAATCTCTTGAGGTTCGACTTGAGGCTTGAGCGAGGTATCTACTAGCGATTTGTCACACTATAAGATTAAATACACTACTTAGATAATAACGGTATGGTCATACAATGGAAAAAAATTAGCTTATTCTATAAAACCGGCCAAGTGCGAGTCGGACTCGCGCACGAAGGGTTCCGTACCATTATCTACGAAAACGGGAGCTTATCTTTTATATGGGAGCAAAAAAATCACGTTCATTGTATCATCCCCTTAAATGTTCATATTATTTAATTTTTTAGTAAGTATTTGTTGTTATAGCGGCAACAGAAATATACCATGTGTGAAAATTTCAATTGTCTAACTATCATAGTTCATGAGATACAGCCTGGTGACAGACGGACAGACGGATGGACGGACGGACGGACGGACGGACATCGGAGCCTTAGTAATAGGGTCAGATTTTACCCTTTGGGTACGGAACTCTAATAAAAGGTCATTCTTCTACAAAAAGTATTAAGGTTTATCAATAATTAAGAGAAACTAACGAAGTAACTTAAGCAATCAAAACGTATGCTATTAATACTATAGGTAAATGCGAAAATTTGTATGTTTGTTTGATTTTTTTTTTTGTTATTCCTTCACGCAAAAACTGCTGAACCGATTTTCATGAAATTTGGCACACATATAGAGTGTAACATGGATTAACACATAGGCTAGGCTTTTATCCCGAAAAAATGTTCCTACGGGATGCCATGGGATGATTTTTCACAGGACCGAAATTTACGCTGGTGAGAACGGCAAAGCGTAGCTAGTATATTACGAAACTTGTTTTATTAACTCAAGAAAACAAAACATACAAAAATAAAGTATTTACATCATAAATCTATATTTATCATAAAAATATACGCTATAAAATATATTTTTAAATTCCTTTAAAGAGTAACTCAATGAAAAGATATTGAATAAACTGTCTGTATTTAAACACACCAGATATATAAAAAATACGAAAACTATAAAATCCTTGCTACGTATCAGCAAATTTTTTTGCATTGGTGGTTTATTGGCATATGCCGATTTCGTTGGTTTAAAAAATACTGCAAAAAATATCTTATGGTAAAATACTTAAAAAACTAAAGATTTGTATTTTTATTCTACTGAAATGTTATGTGATTCATATTTTATAGGCAACTTTATGGATGTGCTTGGGAAAACTGCCGCTATAAACCTCGTAGTTATGGCTTCAGTAGCTATTCTCATCTTCGTAGGTATTCACAAATACCTAGTTTTACTACACTCATAATAATAAAAAACGGTTTTAAAAGTGATAGCTATGACCTCGCATTTCGTGCGGTTTTTAGCAGGTAGCCCACTCTGGGGGTGGGCAGGATGAGGGCAACGTTTCTGCATATGCGGAAGACAATGATTGTCGGTGGTCACGAATTTGCCTCAATTGCTATTTTATCCGTAACCAAGAAATGACCAGATCATTTGATGGCGTCATAACCTAGTTGTCACATGGAATAAATAACAAACCATGACTTAGTTATTTTAAAATATATTCAACTTCCTCAAAGGTCGGCAACGCATTAGACCTCTGGTGTTACGGATGTCTGTGGGCGTTGGTGTTCACTTTGCATCATGTGACCTAACTGCTCGTTTGCCTCCTATGCTATGAAAAAAACTATTCACAATCATAATACAGTATACAATATATTTTTATGTAATTATTACGCTGGTGATCGGATATTGTAGTCATACCCACCAACAACTGCCTTTAATTGTCAGAATTATATTTTTTGAACTTCTACCCTTCATATTTTTTTATCATACTAAATAAATAGGATTCATTCTTTGATAAGCAAAGAATGGATTACAGGAAGTAACAAAATATAATTTAAATAACAATTAATAAAATAAAGTAGTTTAAATGTACTTTTGTATAATATTAATTAAAAGAGCCGTTTGCAATGTTAATCAGTATAGTGATGCGTAAAATAATGTAAATTTAAATGTGAAATAAATGTTCATAAATCGATACTTAGACTAATCGATTATTCGCATTAGGTTCTAAATGATTAAATTCATATTTCTCGACCCTAACAAGTTCTACAATAAAAGTGCTGCAAGAAATAAAATTTTCTTAAAATCCGCTTTTTTTACATACAAGGTTTATATCTGTGTTATGGTGTTCAGGCCGAAACCCGCCAACTTCCTTTATACATATATAGGCAGGCATAACGAGTAAAAACGAATAAAAAAAAAGTACGCGAATACTCCGACGTCAACTCAACAGAATATCAATTGCAATCAGCCACTCGGGCGAAACTGAATTGACACTTTGCGACTGGTGACGACGTAATTGGCATCCAATCTGAATATTTTTTTACACGGAAACGAGCAAAATCGACTTCTCTGTAGTAGAATTGGATTACGTTAATTGCGACAGACAATTTCCATATTGGGCTTGGATGAAATATTGCTTAGATAAGAATACTATCTTCCTTCTTGACGTGCTGTTTTCTCCGATCGTTAGAGGTTAGACCTTCACGGATCAAAAGTGAATTTTCACGACTTCCCTGCAGAAAAATAGCGAACACGAATTCCATTTGACCGCATCCAACATAGAGCAGCTCGAATAGTTGACGACCAGTTTAGAACGGCTTGATTCTCTGGCATTACGAAGCAATATTTGATCGGTCTGCATTTTCTACCGTATCTACAAAGTGTGTTGTAGGTAAACCTGCAGGGAAATTCCACTTTTGGATATCGCGGCAACATACCAAGTTGCACCGCTAACACTTTCATGTCCCAAAGTCTAGAACTGTGCGTTTCAAGCGCAATTTTATACCATCATTGTGAAATCTGCTGCCACAGTCGGTATTTCTAAACCGACTGAAATTCTTCAAGAAAATAGCTTACTCTTATGTAATAGGCTGGCAACGCGTCTGCAAAGTCTTGAGGTTTGCGGATGTCTATGAGACGCGGTAATCATCTATCTCGTTTGCTTCTTTTCCCATAAAAAGCCCTTATAGAAAATATCTACAGTGAAGATACTTATCCTAATCATAATGGAAGATCTTTTTAAATAAGAAGTGTTCCAATATGACTCCCCTATGTTTATACAAACTTACTGACTCTAGACATAGTGTCATGAGCTGTCGTAAAGTCCAAATGTCGCGACGTTTTTTGTTTAATATTCTGTAACGCTTTCAAGTTCTCTGAAATATACATATAATGAGAATTATAAATAAAATGATTACAATAGTGGCAAGTAAGATTTGTATTGAAAAAGTGAGTGATTTCGTAAAAACTGTTTTTTATTTACCAAGTGACATTTTTCTAAGTAACCTTATTAGGGCAATATTGTTTTAACATTGAATTCTTAAGTAAGAGCATAATGCATTGGCATGCTCGAGTTTCTACTTCTAGCCTAGACGATACCTCTCAGTGACGGTTACACAATCGCAATTCATGAAGTGTGTAAATTTTCGGTGGCCTATTTGAGGAGAAAAGGGAAATAGAGCTGTTGCCACAGGTCCTTATAACTTATACGCAAATGTTTGTGTTAACCCGCTTTTGGCTCTGAATGCTAGTTTACATACTAGTGGTCGGTATACTTTAAAATATCCAAACTTGCACACACACACACACACACACACACACG
>LUGF01025860.1:684271-694833 GCA_001625245.1 Calycopis cecrops
ATAAAATTCAAAGATATTAAATAGATAGAAGTCACTTACGATGATGGTTCAAGAATTTCAAAAATAACCATCTCTAAGAAAAAAAAACATGATTTGTTCCCCCGGGACGGTGATTAATAGGAAAAAAGGTATGAAAGCATTTATATTTTTATTCGATGTATTTTTATGATAAAAATTATCGTTTGGCTAAAATACTTTTTGTAGCCACGTTACTTCAAGCGAGCAATTTTTGAAGATGGTGATAATGAGGGATTGACGTAAACTCTCATCACTAATTATGATTATGCCTTAAAGATTAATAATAATTAAGATTAGAGATTAGGAATTAAAGAGAGAGAACAATTGTCAACTCTAATAAAATTCCACAATAAAGAAAATAACCTCAAGTAATGTCTAACTTAGTATGTGTGTTGAGTTATAATTACCTGGAGTTATATTATTTTAGACTAAAGTATAAGTTTTTATTACAATATAATTATTACACACATAATAGGCCATAACTATTTCTGTTATGTCTACTGGGAGCATATACACATTTGATAGTGGCTCGGCCATATAAACTTATGTTTACCGACGGATGTCACGAAAGGACACGATGTCAGACGGTAAATTGTAATTATGTCACATAATAACTCTACTAATATAATAAGTGAGTAAGAAAGTATGTGTTTGTTACTGTTTCTTTCACGCTAGAAACTATAACAAGAATTTAAAATAAAATTCGCCAAGATGAAAAATCTGGAAGCAAGAAATATAAATCAATTTTTTTATATTTGTTTGAGTCTTTCGCGTTTGTTACATATTTTGTAGTTTCTTAACGGGTTTTAACAAGTCAAGCAAAGGTAATCAAATTCTTTTAATAAATATTTTATTGTGCTAAAACCCGTCACATTCACAAAAATACGTCTAAATGTTAACATCTAAATTAGACAAGCACTCAAAAGTTATTGTGCGACATAAATCAGTCATCTAAAAAGATAAAAAATATATAAAATGTTGAAGTATTTCGAGCTACCCTGATTATTGTTGTATGAACATCAATCAGAGAGTAAATTGAGGTCCCAACACCACGTAGCGAGATCTAATTTATGGACACTGGGTCGGTCATTTGTCTGGAATATTGAAGCTCGAGAGCGAAACAGATTAGTCCATTAATACTGGAGTTGTAACCACGTTGCATCCATATTCTAGCGATGAGCAATGTATGCTAGTGAAGTGAGCTACATGAATACATAAACACGGTCGGCAAATTTATCGTGTGTGTATTAGTCATTGTAATAAATAAAATAAATAAAAAACTATTTATCTAACATTTTCAAAACAGAAAAGGAAAATTTATGATGGAATCTATTACATGAGCTAAAGCATAAATTAGTATTGAATTTCTGCGAGAATTACAACAAACAAAAATAACAATATACTGGAAGGAGAAGGAACCAATCACTTGAATCTTCATACATTTAAGAATACGGAGTACTCGAAGGTTTTTACGCATAGAAGGCATCTTGTAAATTAAACATAAATTTATATATCTTGTCTACATGTGGGTTATAAGGTGCATCGTACAGAAACAATTAATTGAATTATGATTTAGTTTTAGAGTTTATCCCTGGACTGCAGAAGTTTTTTCCTAATGCACCACTAATAACCTGAAATACCTAAATACTTTTCACTAAAAGCATTACGGTGTTGTGACTAAAGCTAAAATAATAGTAATAACTAAATATTACCTCCGTTGACACGTCTCACCTTCATCCATTTAAGTCCTGTGACAGATACATTACACCGCATCGCACGTTCGCAATAAAGTTAAATAGTAAACTATGTTACGAACTAAACACACATTCCGTCAGTGATACCTGGAACTAGTCCACGTGGAATTGATTTAGAAATACTGTATTGGTTTTATTGTGTCGTGTTTATTGTATAAGGAGCAAATGAATGATCCGATTCACTGCAAAGTGATTGGCGCATTACAGGAAAACCACACTCACGGGAGATATTCCTCTGGCGACATGATATCAACTTAAATGTAATGGCTATACTATCGCGTTTTGTACGGTTCGACCCCAATAGCCACGACTACCCGTTTGTCGTCCTTATGTTGTAACAAGAGTTTTAATTAAATTGTGTTTATATTTAACGTCAGTTTGTCATAAGAGCGATCTCGGTGATATCGTATGACTGAACGTAAAGAAGTAGGTATAGTTTGTAATAAATTGTGAAATGTACTTTGAATATTCTTACGTTGCATTTCCTCAAGGATCCAATTACTAAAGACATAAAATATTCCACAAGACGGCACGGACTCAGTGCAGCATGAGTACGTACCCCGGTACCCTAACATTTCAAATGCTTGAGTCGGAGAAAATACCTTTGAACTATAAGTCAGTATATATGTACAGATTACCAAGAATACATCCCTGGTAATTCATAATAAATTCATAAATATTTACTTCAAACGGAAAGGAACGTACCTAAGTTGTCATTCAAATTCAAAATTTAAATTCGATCTAAGTGAAACTTTTTTGTATTCAAAAAATAAATATCATATGACATTTTATGTCATTTTAACTAGTAATGAATTTGTGTATTAAATCAATAATTAAGTTTTTCTTCAGTTGTGTGGTCGAAAGCACACACGTTTTTTGATACAGCACGGGACTCTGAATTCTCGTAGTTAAAAAGTAATTCAACATTGCACCCATAGATCGTTCACCCTAAGTTGTTCCCTGTCAGAATTTATCCATGGCATTGGTACGAGTATAATAGTAATTAGTGGTGAGACGGCGATTACAATCGCCGTGAAAAATCACTCTGTTAATCGTAAACAGCGATCGCTGTAGTGAATGTTCTTTGCGCAAGCAGTGATTGAATCACTACATGCTCACAGGGACCGGTCACTGTTATTACGAGTACGCGCTCGCTGTGATCGCTGGCAGCGATGCAGCGCATGGTGATTTTTCACAGCGATCGCTGTCTGTCCAAAAATGCTGCAGCTCATTGTTCTATTGGTCATGCATCTAACTCTAGCGCCAATCGTCATGTTTTGACTTGCCATTTTGTTTTTATTGCTAAGTTCATTTAGTATATTTTGATGTGGCGTGTGAAATGTAACTGCTCGTTAACGGATAGCATTAACTAATATTATGTGGGTTTTTATTTAAATAGTAATTACGTAATAATAGTAATGTATTTAATATATTTTCTATAAAAAATATTCTTTTAAAAACTTTAGTACTTTTTTATGATAGATAGGCTTGTGATTGGCCATTGCCTCGCCTGGTGGAAAGTGTAGATTTGGCCGACTTACTTATCTATTTCTTCATGTTATACGTCTTTATTTTAAGTTAGTATTTACCTATAGTTTAATAACACGGTGGTTATTTGGGACTTGATGGTCTAGCATTGAAAATGTTTGTTTTGGCCTTTTTATATGACAATTTAATGTTATTAAAATAGATAGGTATAAGACTTGTTAGAAAACATACATTACTTTACTGTAAAGAAAATAGGGATATAGACAAGTGACCTTCAAAACACGATGTGAAATATTGTGATCACCGCTAGGAGCGGCGCTAAAGTAAATAGTGATTTAAAGAGTAATTAAATCACTGCTACTATTCACGGCAATTTTTTACAACTGCTCGGGGCGATCGCTGCTATTCAAATATCACTCTTAGGCCCACTTCTATTTGTAATGTGATCTATGTAGCATTATAAGCCACACTATTTGTTTCGAGTTATTTTTTATTCTTATTATTTTTGGCAAATGCCAAATAACATTACTATTGAACATCTTTTTTCTTTAATATATAAAGGATACTACGATTCTTACATGATGCCTGAATGCTAAACGTTTTTTTCAAAATAATATGGCACTTTTGCAGAGAATTCTGAAAACAAACTTCACTGGTTTTGCGGGTTATGGACTTTTTGAAACTCGACGCGAACGCATGTCAGTTGCATGCAGCAAAGTGTCGAGTTTCGCCTCGCAACTCACAAAATGGTGGTCTTGCCTGAATGGGCTATTTTCCAAGTTTTCAAAAACCACTCCAGAATGTTTATCAGTGATCAATGAACTTATACATTTTTTTATTTTTTATTCTGACAAGTATTTACTTTCAAATTTTAAATTCAAAATTCAAAATTTTAAGGACCCGCGAAAACGCTTCTTTAAGCAAAATGGCGTCCTGTGACGTAGATATTCTGTATTCTAAATGTCAAGTAGTGAATGACTTATGTATGTGACTTGTTTCATATGTAGCATTTGTTTATTTTGTATTCTCTTTGTAATAACAAACATTTGTACTAAGTATCAACATTTAACAGTGACCATAATATTAAAATTATGACCTACAACTCTTTGACAAATGACAATTGACAGCTGAGTTACTACGCATATTATAATACCATAGAGCTCACGCAATACTGACGTCATAATCAATTTCAAGTCGTTTCGTATCACGTGACTCATGAATAAAAATACGTATTTTTTAAAATTGATTTTAAAATAAAATATTGATTATTTACTAATTATTTCACTACATAATGACTTTATAAATCATATTAATTAAAGATTACATTCAATAAGCTTATATTTTTAATACAGGAAAATAGCCCATTAGCAAACTTATTATTATTACATTATACTCAGCTATAATAGCTAACAAATTAACTCCAATGCAAAAGGGCCGTTTAGCCACTTTAGGTAATTCATGTGAAAATGATGGGTGTTATTTTTAACTATGAAATTTAATCGATTTTGGCATTATTTATGCAATAAAACCATCTGAACTTTTTTGGTTTGTTACCATATCTTAAAATATGTATAAAAATAAAATTTCATTTATTTTATTTTTATACATATTTTAAGCAGTTTTAGCTATCTAATTCAACTACGAATAATCTTCTACCGTGGTTTGCTTTATTTTTTACGTTTTTGTAGTATAAGAGGGGAAACGAGCAGTCTACCGAGTGACTACCGACGCCCATAAACATCTATCATTAACGCTACGTCTCATAGGTTTTAAAGGCGTGGTCACTTAATTATTTAAGTTTCTCGTTGCCACAAAGATTTAAGAAACTTTACTCAATATCTTCAATTACAACTAAAAGGAAGAATCAAACTATTTTCTTCTTTGTTGTGAGTTCAAATAAACCGTGTAATTTAAACCAATATTAAATTTCTTAAGTGAGGCAATTACTTAAATGGAGAAAGTTTAATCTAAAGTGCTTGTGAACCCTCTTGAGGTTACGACTCGGCTAAAGCTGCAGTAAAGTAGGAAAATACTTATCAGAACTATTCAAGTTAATGATAGTAATGAATAGTCCAAGCTGAAATAAAATTGTTTATTCTATGGATTCTCACTTGAAGAGATAAATGAGATTTTTATAAAATTTCTACTTTTTATTAATTTAATTTTACAAGATCGTAAATCAGTATCGATTTTACATTATCAGGTAAACCTGATAATGATTTTCAGGGTGATAGTAAGAGGCAGTAAAAAATACTGATGAGAGGAGATAGCTTATGAGAAATCTAAATTGCTCGTAAATCTAAGATTGAATTAATAAATAGCGGAAAATGGTATAGCATCTTATCTTATCCCTTCGAGTGATAACATGAATATCCATCAAGAAGTATCAATACATTCTATGAGCTTTATCTATGCTTTCCAAATATTATTCAACATTTAAACCTTAATAGTTGCTACCGGTGCGCTGCTAACATATTGCGGTGCGAATGAGGACGTAGGTACCGCTTTTACGATGTATAAACGGCTGAGATGAATGTGACAACAATGTTCTTTTCGCCCATACGCGAGACAAATGAATTAACAAACCGTAGCTTAACTGATTGTTCTCCAGTGTAGTGAATGATAGTGAACGTAAATGAATGGAGCTACTGACCACACCTCTGCCTATGAAAAATAATAATATAATATGTATTTTTCAATTGTTGCAGGTATCATCAAATATTGAGACATGATAAACCTTTTTTCACGAAGGTATCGCAATGATGTTGATGTGAAGGCGGTGGACAATAGGGATAGGTACCCGAGGAGGCTGTGGTGGGATCCATCGCAGGATTTAAGTCCTAGCGAACAAGAAAGCCCAGGTAAAAGCATAAGTCTTCTGACTTCTTACTATAATAATTATTTTCATTGTATATCTGTTACGCGCTCTTATAAGTTTTATTTCGTTATAAACTGCCTTTAAAGTGTGTTTGGGTGCGTGTGCGTCAGCGTGTGCTTGTGCGTGTGCGTGTGTGTGTATGTGTGCGTGTGTTGAGTGACCGGCATGTTTTTGGTATTGAATTATACCCAATCTCGGTAATGTAATAAAAAAAATTATAGAGAACTAGAAGAAGACTCATTATTTAAAGATTTCCTAATTAATCGTAGGAAAACCCACTAATTGAATTGATAAACAATAATTTTACTTTTCTTTAGGTTACGAAATATATTATAATCCAGATCCCGACGCAGACTATGAAAAGATAGAGGTTCCCGATCCTACGATATCTACGGATAAGGGACGGCTTGAAAGTCTGACGTCACCCCCCAGCCCGAAGTACTTCCAGGCGCCCACCTACAGCACAGTATCGGAATTCTCTATTGCAAGTGGATTCAATTTAAGGGGTAAGTTTTATAGGAGATTTTTTCAACGGTAAAAAGCGTCTAAGTGTTTGCCTCACAGGTATTCATGCCATTGGAGGATGTGATATGTTTCCTCATTTATACGCCGGGCTACCGGGCTATCCGTATCATCAATATCAAGACAAATTACCTATAATATTAATTATTTTAGACCTAATTCTTTGGACCCATCTGACACATGCTACTTTTAGCATCGATCAGCTATTATACGCTGTTCAGAAGCTGAATGCAGCAACCAGACCCTCCCCAGCAAGAACGCCGAAGGCGGTGATTTAGTCGCACGACTGCGAGTGCTATGTATCTAGAGCAGTCCTTAAATCGAGATGCAGCATCGATACTGACATAAAATCTCTGATCGCCGATGTTAAAAGTAGCATGTGTGCTTGCGCAAAAACGTATAGCTTTAGAGAGAAATCACAAATTACAATTTATCAGACACTTCTTTCTGAAAACTTTTAGAGTCATCAGAAGTGTAACCTACTTCTAGACTAACTATCACAGTATCATTATACAAAGTACATCATTTTGTAGAAGCCGCCTTAGTGGCTTTTGGTGGAGCGAGCGCAGCGGTGGTGTTGCTGATCATCATGGCAGGTGTATTCGTGGCGCGCAGACACAAGAACAGTCCCAAAACAGCACCATCACCACCGATACTAGTCTATCCGCCGCATGACGTCACTTCGTCGTGTTATCTGTAAGTTTTTTTCAATTTGTTTACTGACTATAAGCGAAGATAAGCCCAATGTAGCTTCGTCGGGTAAATACGAGTGATTGTTTGGATGACACTAGGTTAGGAGAAGCCGAACCTACCTCCCTCCTCAGATGGAAGAGACGAATCCCGAAGTGTTATAAGAGTTATTTAACTTTTATTAACTATCTCTGATGTTCTCTGATAAAGGAGAGCTTAAGCACGCAAAGCTAATGTGAATTAGGTGATATCCTGAATGAACTCATTACGACGATCATAAAAGGAAGGACAAGCTGTACCATCTTTACATAAGGATAACTTGGTCTAAGTCCATAAATATCCGCATCTTTAGAGGATGTAGGTACAAATACGTTGTCAGTCATGAATTGCTTAAAATAATAACATTGGTTTATTTGAATTCTTCATCCGAGTGGGATCGGTGTATAAAGTATGCTATGTCGGAGAATCGGTCAACAAAACTTACGCGGGTGAAGCCACGGAGCGCAGCTAGTAAACAATAAATTCCTTGAACACATTTAAAAAACTGGCCTACTCCAAGATAATTTAGTAATTTGAAAATATTTTATTATATTTAAAAGAGAAATCTAATCTAATACGTTTATGAGAATTGTGAAAGGAAAAATACGAAACAATAAAATCTTAAAATTCCCCTTTCATAACGTCGAGCTCGGATTTTTAATATTATCATTGTAAATATTTATGTCTACATAATCCCGTTATCTGTTTGCAACCTGCAAAGTCGACTTATAAAATGTAACTTTATATAAATTTATGTAAATTACATAACGTATTATAAAGCTGTTCTCGGGGGTTTTTTACATGATCTGAAACTCAATGATCCGTACGAAAACCCGGGTAAGTGACGTAGACAATGACTGGAAGACTGACTGTATGCTAGACATGAGCATCTCCTAGAGAGCGTGACAAGTTAAGGTCACAGGTTGCTTCAATCTAGCGGCTCCCCGTTTTTGTTTTTTTCCGCCGGGTGGGAGGCCTTTCATTCGCTGAGTTTGTTTCGCCGGTTCTTCTAAGGACAGGGCTAGGGTTGAACCGGTGCTAGATTATTTTTTGACGTTCAAAAAGTAATTCCTGTAATTCTATTTTCAATAAAAACTTTTTTATTTCATTTCATTTCATTACGCTTTCCGGCGTGGAACCGCTACACAACAACCTTTCTTCCAAAGAGTTTACGCCTCTCTATAGGAGCACTATTACTTTACCGCCTTACAGGGAGAACTCATGAACTGTGCTATAAAGTTTTATTTGGCTTGGGTTGGTCACCCATTGAAGGATGCTTCTGATTTTGAGAATAATTTAAATTTCGGTGGTCACGATTTTTCCTATTTCTTAAAATGTTTACGTAACACTTCACTGTATACTAACATGTTATTTTTAATAATATTTTTAAATTTTATCTCAACGATCGGAAACTAAAGAAAAACCGAGCTAGAAAAAAATCGGCTTACGGAAAAGACAAATGTTTTCAATAAGCAATCTTGAAATATAAAACAAACGCTTTTATCACATGGATGTGTTCATTTAAGAATAATTCTCATGTTGATTTTGTCTTATGTTTAATTATCATCATCGGTGTGTAAGTAGCCGGTGGCCTATGTGGAGAAGAGAGGAAGAAGCAGGGCAACGCATCTGTATAACATCTATGAGGATGTATATGGGCGTCAATAGTCTTGAAAATGGCTTCGACTGCTCATTTGCTCGCTTACATAAAAAAAACAAATGTAGTGTTTGGGTTTTAAGGCTTCCGGTTTCCAGTTTTACGAAAGTGCTGTTTGGGTTCCATAAATTTCATAGTCGAAATTGTAGTAGCATAGATAATGCGTCAAAGAGCACATAAATCCCGAAAAAATGCCTGATTTTTCTTCAGTTACATGAGATTGTCGTCTCCGATTCAACTCAATTCACTCACTTTTATAATATTTATGAAAATTCCTATTCTATAATACTACTAAAGACTGGTCTCCAAATTCGTGGAAATTTTTACGACAAAACATAAGCGACGATCATGAGATCGCTCGTTATAATGCATCACGTTAGAAGCATGTCTTCTAATGTTAAGTTAATATTTCGAACAAAAAAGGTTTGCTTAACTTGTTTATTCAGTCTGCGAAATAATGATTTAATGAAATTAGGGAGACATGAGTTGTGGGTTTCAATTCGGTCTGGACAATGTTTACGCGCCGCACGTAATCGGAGGTCGTTGCCAAGAGTAAACTGTCCAGGTGTAAGGGGAAAAAACCTGATATAAAAACAATTCACCCCAATGAATGAGATTTCAGACAAGGTTCTTGGTAAAAATTAGCTTTTGCATAAAAAACATATTAGACTAAAACATAATTGATCGAATCAACTTTTTTACATTAACGTCATGAAATAATTAAACGTACAAGTTGTTGGATGTTTAGCCTTGAATTCTAATTGTTAATTATTAATTAGTACGTGTTCATTCTAACACGTGCCCGGTATAAGTAGAATTCATTAATAAATAACAACAGAGTGATGATATCATGTTTATGAATATGAGTGAAGTGTGTTATAAAATCATTAATCTTTATAGTAGTATTTCGTGGTTGTAGAGCCTGACATTTTAGGATAATAGACTTACATGCCATACGAACACTTTTCAAGTTTTTCTACTTTTTATGTAACTATCGATATTCGATCTCAATTATAAACGTGAGTCCATTCGACTTCGAACTACAGTTTGACTGTGTAATTAGGTAAAACATGTTTTGTAAATGATAACTATATCACAAAAAATATTATTGTCACAATAATATTTTTGTAATTGTCACTGCGGTGTTATATACTCGTACTTTTGTTACGTGCTTCGCGTTCCGTAGTGTCTGTATTATTTTATTTATTAAAAATATAATTTTAATATTGTTAATACATAACGTGTTTAATCAAAATATTACTTTTCTGCTGTTACAACTGGTTTCTTAATAATTACTGGGATTTAGAACTATCTAAATGTAACTGTAAGGGTAAAGTTAATAAAGGGTTTAGTAATTAATTTATTGCGTTCCAAAGTTGTTTTTGTTCAAGTAAACATTCTGAATATAAATGCAAATTTTGTTAACATTTTGTTTCACTTCAGTAGTTTAAATAAATTACAGATTAAACTCACCTTAAGTCTGATCTGTTTTAAGTTATTTACACTTTCTAATGGA
>LUGF01025860.1:696100-706492 GCA_001625245.1 Calycopis cecrops
AATAACTTTTTAATTATAACGAATATAAAAAAAATAAAAATAGTTTTGTTATATAACTAATATATGATCTTTCCATTAACGGCGAAAAAAAAAATAATTCAATAACCCAATTCTAATATTTTTAATACATAACGTGTTTAATCAAAATATTACTTTTCTGCTGTTACAACTGGTTTCTTAATAATTACTGGGATTTAGAACTATCTAAATGTAACTGCAAGGGTACAGTTAATAAAGGGTTTAGTAATTAATTTATTGCGTTCCAAAGTTGTTTTTTGTTCAAGTAAAAGTTCTGAATATAAATGCAAATTTTGTTAACATTTTGTTTCACTTCAGTAGCTTAAATAAATTACAGATTAAACTCACCTTAAGTCTGATTTGTTTTAAGTTATTTACACTTTCTAATGGAATTATTATTGCAGTGGTTCTAGTTTAGCCGTAAAAGCTTAACATCGTCATCGACCATTATTATTTTAATAACTAATCAATAAATTAATCACCACCTCAAAATAAAAATACAAAGCGATTTTGGTTACTATTTTAACTGTGAGACAAAGTTATAGAATTAACCTAATACATGGTGATTTTTAAGTCGTTTTTGAAACGAAGATTTAAATTCTATATCAATACCAGAACCTATGTTTATACTTAATTTAATAACACTTTGTATTTTTTTACGCCTATTGCTCACATAGGATCCGTATAAACTTCAATACCTTATTTCACCTTACCCCCTCAGGGGTGGATTTTATAAAAAATCTTAATTCTTAGCGTTATAACATCTAACTACATGTCAAATTTCAACCCGATCCGTCCAGTGGTTTGTGCTGTGCACTGATAGATGACTATGTCACCTTTGAGTTTTATATATATGTATAGATTATATAAAAACAAAAATATCAACAACAAAACTAACTGATAGAAAAACAAAACAACGTCCAAAATTAAATTGTATAATTATTAAATCATATTTTCTTTTGTAGTACGAAGGACGTGAACTTCTCACTGCCGGCTCTGCGTTCCTCGTCGCTGGGCGAGCTCCGTGACGTCAGCGTGTCCAGTTTGACGAGTGACGTGTTGTGTCCACCCACGACCCCGCAGTATCGCTCCAACTCGTACAGTGAGTAACTTCTTCTTTATGTTATAAGGGGGTAAACGAGATGTACACAGATGCTTTGCCTTCCTTCTTCCTCCCACCTCCATTGGCCACCGGCTACCTACACACCGCACGAAACACGACGGCACAGCTGTTACTTTACACCGATCTCGTGTAAGCCAGAGGTACCTCCCCGATCGTGCAGGCCTAATTCGGTTTCATACATACATGCAGCGTACCACTACCTCTTCCTGAAAATTTTCCTAAAATTAACACTGCACGTTGGAATTTGAGTTTGGAAATTAAAAACAACAATAAATAGGTAAATGAAAGTTTATTTCAGATATAAAATCCGAATGAAATAAAACCGAATATCCTATAAATTTAATTATTCGAAACGACATTAAATTTATTTTAGATAATTATTTTAAACAAATTACCTACCATCGAGTAGCCAATAAATTCAGATGTTATACAGTGATTGAAGTTGCTAAATTCAGTTTACGGTTATTTGATGGTTTATAATTAATTATTGAGTTAGTAATTGAATAAAATGTTTTGCCGTTTTTGAAAAATATATTACCAGAAACACAAATGGAGTCTTTTTACTACTTAATGGGAAAAGGGAGTCAATTTCATTAAGTTAATTGGACTACATACAGTATTAAATTATAATTTTATTGAAGGTAAGATATATTAACTAGATGCACTCAAAGTTCCAACTAAACTTGACAAGAAATTGCTCGGTCTACAAAGTGTATGACCAAGTAGTTAGAAGATACATGACTTTATGCAAAGTCTTCCATTACGTAATTTAACTACCATCTACGCCTTTATTACATCATCATCATTATTATCAACTCGTTTTTCGCTATATTTCAATCAATTGCTTTCTTTCAATGAACACTATCTAATCATATTTATATACTGTAAACGGGACTTAATCGCGTTATTAAATCGAAGTATTTACCTCGACTCTCGACGTTTCGGCCGTAATGCAACGGCCGTGGTCACGAGTAGACTCACGAGTCTGATATGAGTGATTTGATAACGCGATAAAGTCCCGTTTACAGTATATAAATATGAATACAAATCGTGAAAGCTTAAAACAATTCACCATCTAATCGTTCGTCACGAAGATTGTCTTCAAGAATAAGTACACAATGCTCTATAATTAAGGGAATTAGTTTATACAGCGTGAAATTTTAGTCGTTATCGAAAAGAAAATTTTGAGTTCTATATCAATAACAGAACCTATGTACAATATAAATTTATTAAAATAACTATTTTTTTTTTATTAAAGTCCATAGTAATTTTGCCAAACGCTAGCGATATTACTATGGACTTTAATAAAAAAAAAATAGTTATTTTAATAAATTTATATTGTACATAGGTTCTGTTATTGATATAGAACTCAAAATTTTCTTTTCGATAACGACTAAAATTTCACGCTGTATGTAGTCTACAAAATTACCTCATTATAAAACGAATATACACAAGACACAAGATACGATAAAATATGAAATAATCATAATTCAATAATATCAATAAAATATTGAATATTATTTTTAGGCATAATGCAAATTTACGAAGAGAATATAGAACTAATGGACTGTACCTAATTTATTGAGATGTATTTGTACTAAATCAGCCGTATTACCTTTCGGGTAATATATTTCGTAGCGTCGTTGTTCGTTGTGTTAAATAATATCATCATTAGAATGACTAAGTAATGCATGGCGCAAATAATACCTGCAAACTTAATTTATAAATAGCTTTAGTAATTTAATCTCCTTTAGAGCAATTTTCATTTATAAAGGGATATGTGAGCGACCGTTTTAACATTTCCTGCTATTCACATAACATAAAACAGACCCTTCTGGGCTTATGTCATCCAATACAGAAGAAACAATTAGAATGACTTCATTTGAAATTAATTTATTAAACTAATAACATTATGGTATGGGAATTTTATACCGAGTTTCTCTTCATTATAAAAAAACGAAAATAAGTATATTCAAGACTAGCTGCGCCTCGCGGTTTCACCCGGGTGAATGCCACAGGAACATTTTTCGGGATATAAACTGTTAATCCAAGTTACCCTCTATGTGTGTGCCGAACACGAAAATCGGTTCAGCAGTTTTTGCGTGAAAAACAAACAAACATTCCCATTTGTAATATTAGTAGGATAAAAATTTAATAACTATTGTTTAAGTCATCAATATCACATTGTAATACAATTTGAATACTAAAAAAGTACTTGATATTTTTTTAGTTGAAATATATAAAACGGTTTAAATGAAAGAAGAAATATCTACATAAAGGGTAAAGTCCTTTAATTTAAACGGTACGAATGAATAAAAACAGTTGTTACCTTTTCATTCAAATTCAAATTGAAGTTCCTGTGAAAACCCTTCCATTTCAACAAACCTATTGCAAGTAACACGTCATTCTTCCTGAACGCCGTGTAGCAGTATGTTTACATTTCGAAAGTGAAAATTAAATATTGCTTATAAAAAAATATTTTTACATTTTTTAAATTTATTACAAATGAAAAAGGTTTCTATGATTTATGATAAAATTCATGTTAGTAGCGATGCAGTTATACGGTCATTTCACATTTATACATATTTTAGCATATAAAATATTAATCACATAATTAAAATCACGATAATATGTTGAATCAAAATACATTTGCTTTAAATCAAATAAAGTTAGATTAAAATATATGAAATCAAAATAATAAATTAAATTAAAAATATAAGTGACAAGAAAAATAATCTACACAACTAAATAAGAACGTTATTAAGGAGATTTAAAAGTAATATCATCTTATTATGAGAAAACCAACTAAGTGTGAGTCGGATTCGCCTATGAAGAGTTTTACAGCAACATTTCTCAATCAATCTAAATTATCCCATTAACATAACGATGTTCCACCCAATTTTCGTTTAAATTTTATATTTTTTTTTCTATAGCCATATTTATTTGCACAATCTTACCTTCTAAGGATAATAAGGCTACTCAAAACCACACAAAACGTGACAGCATAGCTGTTTCCTTACGATGAGAGGTAATCTTCGGTCGTATCAACCCAATCCTTCTCCAATTCAGCAAATACACGATCTGAATTTATTCGTCACGCATAAAAAGTTAGTATCTTTGCATTCAATATCAAAGCACCGAGATTCTCTTTCACTCTTATATTCGTAATAATGCGATGAAAAGAGAGAAGGTTTGTTACGTGCGGTTTATAAAAGACCCGAATGCCCCTCGCTTCTAAAAGAACTCATTTACTCTCGCCATTGTAAAATACCGCTTTGGGAATATCAACTAACACAAAAGATCTTCAAAAAAGTTTCCTTTCCCGGGTTCTTAAAGGTCAGATGCACGACCTTGTGCTCTATACGTTGCAAGAACTATATGACTGGAGTTAGGTTAGAATTTTAGCATAGCTTGTGGTTCAAGTTTTAGAAAATACTTGTGCACAGAGCATTGTGTGCTGTATTTGCGGAGGCACAGCACAACTGAGAAAGAGCATCGATAAAACCGTATAATAACTCTAATAATTACTTATTGTAAAAACTGAACTAACTCAGCCAGATATTTTGTTCCATAATAATAGGAGAGATTAGATTTATTTTCCCCAGTTGCTTGCAATACTATATCTCAGTTTAACTCGATTATTTTTCCTCAATATTTTAATCAGTTACAACAGTTATGTAATGAGTCTTAGTTAAACTATACCGGAAAAGTCAATGCTAATATTCGTTATATAAAATCTCTTTGTAGCAAAGGATGGCGCCTAGTGAGGAGAACAATAAACACGTAAAGCTGAATAGTATTTATATTGAGATGTTATTACGAGTTACCCACTAAAGTTGGGAAAATAAGATGGCAATAAACTAAAATGGTGATAAAATGCGTATAACTGCCTACGATTGAAGAAAATATGTTAATGCCAGCTTCTTCATGAAGCGATAATACGATTGACGTCATTTTATGACGGTCTTTAAAAGAACAATTGCAAAGTATGAAAAAATATATCACCTATATGTTTTTAGTATTTTACCTGCTGATACATGTATTTTGACTTACTATTTCGTACATTTCGGCGCTGAATCAGGTGTAGAGGGATCAGGTTCCATATTTCACAGTAAAACACACTTTATAATAGCTTTCACCACTTTTAATACTTGATTATAGTAAAACACAGTAACACTCACTTTTAAAACTACTTTTAATGATTCTATAACTTCAATAAAATATAACAATATTAACACTTCGAATGATCGTAACGAACAGCCTCGTCTTTTAACTCTACTTATCTTTTATACCTGTCGGTTAAGTATTTAAATTAATGTTATCAGTTAAATACAGTACTGTAATTATTTGCTGATTAAATCAAGATAATGAAATACAATAACCTTTTTTAAAACAATACAGCTGTTACCAAATCAAACAATAAAGTAAACAAATCATTTTAGCTTACAAATTTGTACAAAATATTAACAAATAAATATTAATGTAATAAATAGATTCGCGCCCATATACACGTTCTCTCTGTTATTAAAACGATGTAAAACTTCTAACAACTTTAGGGAATATCTATATTTAACTTTGCACGTCGATATCTACGTCACTCCAAAGCCTTATGTATCAGAATTAAACTAAGGTTACCTAGATTCTAGCCTTACTTGATTGAGATCAACCTTTGTCAGAGAGGACTTTGTGTACGGACGGCAAACGTCCGGTAATTATGATGATATGAAATATTAATTTATAGGCGTGGCGGACCGTATGTCAACCTTTGAAATATAGAGTGGCCAACTTCGTATTTAGTTTATGTTCAATGCTCAGAAAAGAGAAATTTAGAGCCCCTAAGAATTCAAAGTAATAAAACTACTTTTTTTTATTGAAGGGGCAACAAGTACCAATCGGGGTCATTTGGTAATTAGTGTCACAACACGAGACGCCTAACCTAACCTCTTACTGTAATGAATATTAACTGTCAAACGTAATACATGGCATTTGACGTATAGACATTTTTATAATAAAGTTTTATAAAAAATCATTCATAATGATAATATCATTAAGAAAAATTAATTAAATCTGTGTTGTAAGTCATTTTCAAAATTTTTAGGATCGAAGTTATCGAAATCCGATCCCAATTATAAAAAATTGTACACTAGCGCATATCTTACGTTACTACGTATATATTTGCGTAACATATCGATTCATATACCGTCTTCGTGTAAATCCATCCCGTACTTAAGTATTTATACACAGTATTGGAGTATTTATTTTACTGTTTATGCTTCAACATGAAATTTTAAACTGCTTAATATGTACCTGTGTCTCATATTTAGCCGTGTAATCTCGGGAAAACCTTTGATTTTTGAAATCAAAACTTATTATACCTGCATGGCAATTCACTAATGTGGCACAATGGCTTTCCACTAAAGTTTTACTCTAGTTTTATTTAACACTAATATTCCGTCTGGCAACTGTGTTCAACTAACAATGACAATATTTCCGATACAAATTAGAGCTGTCCTCTTATCTCAAAATGAAAATAAAATTTCTTAATTTTAAATTTGGTTTTATAAAAATGTTTGAAACGCCTTGACGAAAAAAAAATAACATAAAATAATTTAAGTCAAATATACATATATAATAATGTAGTAAATGCTAAAAGCGTCCAACTATCGGACTATTTATAAAGTTTTAATAAGCTACCAAGTTGTTAATTACTTTGTTTTCTATCAACTCAAACTAGTTATGAAGTCTTTAGAATTTTCTCTATAATCTTTTCTTTCTTGAAAGTGCCTTTAAAACATCTTCAACGGTCTTTAACACGATTTAGTGAAATATAAACGTATACAGTGACATTTGTTTAATCTTGATAAAAAGCAATAATTTATTTAATTTAATTAATATTTCATATTATAAGTATTAACACATGTTAAATACTACACAAGTTACTCGATTTACACTTTGGTGGCCGTGTATTATCACAGACCGTTCGTTCCCTGTCACACAATGAAATATTAATTATGTCTTTCCGTTCCCTTAAACTTAATCTTTATCATACGTATACATGTACCGTAGAAATTACGATGAAAAATTAATCTTAGTTATATTTATATTCGTGATTCGGTTATCTACACAAATATTTAAAAATCTGATATGATATTATAAGGATAAGAAAATCGTAAAAAATGTTTGATGTGCATTTGACCATCACGGCGTTTAGCTGGATTGAATACACTCCAGTAACACCAAATTGAACTGGAAGTAGATTATTTTGAAGGTTTTCTACTTGAATGTAGACTAATAATTAGTAAATAGTGAATGTTATAACAAATAAATTAAAACTTGTATTTGTTGCAGCGAACACGTCTGACCTGGGCGTGCTGGACCCGTCTTTGTACAAAGCCGACATCTTGGTAGAGGACCAACTCTGGCCGGACGGACATGTGGTTTGTATTCTCACTATATTCAAATATATTAAATAATTTTATAAGTATATATTTCTAGAAATCCGTTGCCATAGAAGTTCTTATTTTAATAAGAATAGGGTATTTGACAATTTTTTGATTTTTTTTATTTCATACTTTATAACTTGATAAACACGTTACATAAATATTTCCAGAAAATAAGTAGTATTAACAACAAAAAATAATGTTAAAGTTTCAGTTATTACACTCGCGCCTAAAACAGTGCAAACTCATGGCGGCGCAATATGATTAGATTGACGTGAAACGCAAGTAAATAAAGTGTCAAACACTAGGCAATTCGGCTAGAGTTTACTTGCCGGTGACGTCACCTGAGTTTCAACCGATCACAAAACGTTTTTGACGTTGATAAATAATTGCTTCTTTATTTCACTACAGTAAATATGCATTTTTTTTATATATAATAGACTTGTATACTGTTTATTATTATCTTATTTATTATGATGACTATAATTCGTAGTATATTTTTGATAGTGTCAAATAGCCTATTAAACATTATTAATGGAGAAATGAATATTCCACATAATATCCCAAATTGATCGCAAATAGCTTAATGTGCATATAACCCGTTGAAGGCTTTCACTGTGTCCAGCCCAACCAATGCCGTCATAGTTTCAATATTTTTCCAAGTTTAATGAGACATTCTTCCAAAAAAATATTACTAAAAAAGTATTTGCTCCCATTGAAACATGTAAACGAAGTTTATATTTTTATGGTATAAGGGGGTAAACGAGCAGCCGTAGCAATTTTCACGATTACCGACGCCCATAGACATCCGTATAAAGGTCATACAGACGCGTGGCTCTCCTTCCTCCTCCCACCTTCATGGGCCACTTACACACCGAAGGCAACGCGACAGCGAAGCCGATCATACATGTATGTAGCCGAATTCTCTTCCTTAAAATAAGACTTTTCCAATAGGGGCGGGTGTGGTTCACACTCAAGTACGACGCAACTACGGAGCGGCTTCAGGTGCATCTTATAAAGGCGAAGCACTTGCCCTCCCGCACTCCCGCGCTGGCCAACGCTTGTGACCCGTTCATCAAGTAAGTATTTTTTTTAAATACTTTTGACTTGTTTTGATTTTATTTTTTAAAAAAGTGCAGCAAGCACGGTATACAAATTGCTTACTTGGCAGAATTCTAATTTTGTAAAATAAATTAGTGTTTTCTTTAATAAAAGTTAAAAATATAATTAAAAAACCTAATTTTACATTTGTGTTCTTATGACCGGAGAAAAATAAATATTTGTACGACCGCCGTAGAGAAATCAGATGCAAGAACGACGTGCTTGTTATAGTACAATCAATCGCTATCATAATCAGTTTAACACAAATGTATTCGTAACTTTTCAATGTTTTTTAAAATAAAGTATAAGGGGGCAAACGAGCAGCAGATGCTATTTTCATGACTACCAACATTCATAGACATCCGCTTAGAGGTTATATAGATACGTTACCCCCTTCCTCTTCGCGACAGTACAGCATACATTTAGGGCTAGTATCGTGTTAGCCAGAGGCACCTCTCCGACCGTGCCGGCCTTATACGGCTTCATGCGTACTTGAAACGTGACACTATCTCTTACAATTTCATTTTAAACTTGAATTTCATTTCTAACCGTAAATAAATTTCTGGCCGCATTTAGAACTGGATTTGAATTTTAGCCCTGTCAGAACAAATTACGAATATTGAACATATTTTCATCTCAAACAGAGTTCAACTAGTACCCGACGAGAGGAGAGTTCTGCAAACGAAACAAAAAAAGAAAACTTGCAATCCATTCTACGATGAAACTTTTGTGTACCAGGTGAGTTACTAACTTTGTAAACTAAAACTTAAGTTAGAATACGATCTCTCATTTCCTATGCTTCAATATACTACCATACGTGATAATTTAACAAATTTACATTGCAACAATTTCAGTGTAGACAAAAAACTACAAACACACTGCTAACAATCATAACGCTCGAAACACAGTTAATTGCATGATAGCTAAATTTATCATCCATATTACACGAGCTTAGGGTTGACAGTGCACTGTTACTAATTAATTACGTCCACTCACCTAATAATTTAATGTTTCTGTCTAAATGCCTTAGATTTGTGACGTCACATTTCTGAACTACTAGCGGCTCCCTACGATTTCACTCGTGTAACCTGCAGATTTCCATCCAATTTGTTATAAGCGTGTTTTTATATAACTTATAGTTTTCCATGTTAAATGCGCCGACAAAATTTACAATTGGTTTCCTAAGTGTATCGAGCTAATCTCAGGGATTAGCTCGATCAACCAACCAAACAGACCTAGGTTATAGTATGCGTCATTTTTGTAATAGATACCACCAAATAAGCTGGAGACTCTTACACTGAAGCTCTCTGTGGTGGACTCTGGCAGAGTGGGCCGGAGCAAGCAGCTGATCGGGCACATCATGTTGCCTCTAAGTGAGTTAGATGGTATTGGCGCCGACGAAGAACCGCAACTCTATAAACTGGACATTGAAAAGGTATAGTTTTAATGATTATTCGTCACAATATGAAGCAAAAAGCAAGCCAAAGATTCTTGTACTATTAAATCAAATCATTATCAAAGTACTTTTATCAAAACTAATAAATATACTATTTATTTATTTCATATCTTCATAAACCTGCTAATACTACCTACTTATTTAGGAAATTCAAGAACCCGTATCCGACTTAGGTGAAGTCCAAGTGTCTTTGCTGTACAATGAGAACCTGCACCGGCTAACGGTTACTATAGTAGAAGCTAGAGGTCTGAAGG
>LUGF01025860.1:707594-725823 GCA_001625245.1 Calycopis cecrops
TAATCTAATAATTTATTATTATTGATGTATTTGTTTATTTAATTCTATTGTAGTTTCGTTGAAATCAGATTTTTGAAATTTTATATTCTCATTTGATTCTTTATTATTATAATTATTATTAAATATCTGTTATCAATAAGTACGTTTAGAATCTAGACTAATGTCTAGCTTGCCAAATTATTTTATGTAATAATAACATGTATTTAGATGTTTGTGAAATATTATCGTTATTGAGTAAGATGTGACTGAGATTTTCATAATTATATTTTAAGTGCTTGATTAACCCAATTTGTACATAGTATAATCATTCATAATTTTTACCTGTCATGATTAATAATTATTTTACGGATACAGAATTTGTACGCAATTATCTAATGTTTAACGGAACAGTACCATTGACCAAGATATAGTATATATGCAAAAATGACAGCATGATGACTCGCGAATATATTTTGTTTTTTTTTTCGTTCGACTATACATTTCAACAGTTGCGGTGATTTCGGGATACTTTTTGTCCATTGTAAAAGTAGAACTATATTTGAATATGGCCTAGTGCATGAGAGCAATCAACGACGGAAAACTTTGTGAGCTTCAATATGGATAGTTTTTAGAGCCCGTGATCCAGCAACAGATTTTCAGTACGAAGTTCCTCCCGTATCTGGTATCGGATCATATATATTGGAAAGTTATCACCATCAGTTACTGCTGCAGTTTGTTTAGCATTAGCATTGTCCTATATTATATGTAGCAGTTCGATATTATTTTATTTATACTGAAGTAATTCTTGTGAGTTAAATTTACTATGATCTAGTGCTTCTCTTCGGGTGACATGGAAATTCCACTAAATATGCCGTCAATGGCCTGGCCACACATCCACTAATATTTTCTCATCTAGATCAGATCAGATATTACTGAGATTTTACTCGCATAAACGCAGAGCAGAGCAATGCTTTATGAAACCTTGTATGAAATATCGAATTATCGATAAACCTGTATGTTACTATTGACTTATTTGCTGGTAATATGAACAAAATTGTAACCATTGTGGCCGTTTTATTTTCTTAACATATGTTAATATTTTATTAATTGTTTTTGCGACTTTTAACTGTTAAAAAAACCATTACGATTTAACTGTTTCTACATCGTATCTTTGTATGGACGTGAATACAATTTACTCATAATATTACACCAGTTTATTATATAAAAAGCATTTAAACACCATATCAAATGAAGTCTTGACCAAAAATATGTTTCATAAATTTTATAGCACCACGTTTGAAGTACTAAAAATTTTTGCACCATTTCAAATTGCATTTACAAAAACTTTATGTACGTCATATCTATATAACATACGATAATTTAAAAACATAAACATAATATTATTCGATAAACTAAATTAAATGTACCTATTTATAGATATAAAAGACTATAATATTATATTCGTACGAAATATATCTGTAGAAGTATTTTCGATATTGTGCAAATGAAATCAAAAATAAATGATGTAACGCCAAATTGGCGAATATTATTGTTTTATTTACACCTGACCTAAATTGTTGTTGTATTGAGAAGATTATCTATCTTCTCAGTAGGTATAGGAGAGAATAATACAATTTAATGCGACTGTCCTCGAATGAAACATCGTATTGTTAAACATATGCGTCATCGCGTCGCAGTTAGACTTATAAAGTTGCTTTTCTTTTTTCTTTTTTTATGGTATGGGGTCTAATGAGCAGTCGGGCCATTTTCGTGACTACCGACACCCATAAACATCCGCATAGAGGCTATGCAGATGTCTTCCCATCTCCATGGGCCATCGGCTACTTACACACCGCATGAAACGTGACCAAGCACCGCTGTTTCTTTACGCCGCTCGACTCTCGTGTAAGCGAGAGGTACCTCCCCGGTCGCGCCGGCCCAATAGGGACTATGCGTATGATTCAAATAGATATTTTTTATATGTAAAGTCTTTTCCTGTAGATGTGCGTTCGTATTAATATTTTTTTGTATAATTTTGTTTTCAACCAGAAAATAATTATTGAAAAGTGCAAAAATTGTGCGGGAAGATTGAATTAGGTGAAATGCAACGCCATTGGTGGGAACGAATTGTGACGTCAAAGGTCATAATAACGTCATTGTCAAAGAGCATCGGAGCATTGGCATTGGTGGTTGTCATGATGCGTGACGTCATGTCAGCGCGGCAAAATGGCGATCGTTTAAGGCGGTATGGGTCCCAATTGCGATCCGCCTAGTTAATTTTGCGTGGACGGCGCTCGAAAATATACATATTAATATTATTTTATAAAAATCACCATACGCTTATATAAAAAAGTGACTCCTTAAATTTCTTCGATTACTTATTGGGAATAGATGCATATTTTAGTTGTGGAAATAACTTTGATGGTTATTGGATAGTATGGATTTAAAAATTGATGGAAACGTCAGAAATAGTGTTTTTTCATTAAAGTTTACGATTTCTTTAATCGTGTTTCGACGCCCAAAGCACTATTCCGTATTTTGTTAACATTAACAACAGCCAAAAAAAATATGATAATCAATAGTTTTCAAAGGTTACGTTGTGAATATACGTGAGCACGGATTGACAAATTTGGAGTCCATTTTGCCTTAAGAAGCTGTTATCGGCCTACCAATTTGAAACATTTTTTTTGAACTTAATATTGTTTTTTAGCGCTGATATTTTTTTAATATGTAAATTAATAATTATATAAATTATCATTTAAAAATTTCAAAAAAAAATACATGCATATTCCCTATTCGGCTACATGCAAGCTTGCAGTGTGCCACTACATATAGAATTAATTATGTGATACAATTAGTATTTACTCATTTGTGTGAACAGTGATCAAAACATCAACAATAACATGTTGGTGCGCAACCAACTTGTTGTTTCGGCTTATCGTAATCAGTAATTGAGATAAATGTTCTGTTGTCTGTAAAAAGGTTGCATTATATCAGGGAAATGATAAATAAGTTTTAAGTGTACTTATCGTAGGTACTATATCCGTGGGCGGTGCCTATCTGGATGCGGCGGGATTAATTTCATAACTTTTAATATTAGTTATGTAGAGCCCCGCGGCATATTTAAGCCATTAGTTTATACGATGTAACCCCAGAACTTTGTTTCTAATTAGACAATGTGTAACTATGTATCATGTTGTTTAATTTTTTGGTAGGACCACTGTTAGTCGATTAGTCGAATTAAGTAACGGCTGCTTCAGAATTTATCTTACTTTAGCATGAAGTTTAGACTTTATTCTCATAATTACCAAATAAACATTAGTAGATTTCGGAAAAAATTGCCGCGCCGTTTAGGAGTTCGAACACAAATACCGTGACTTGAGATTTTATATATAATACTATGTCGTGTGTGAGTATGTCTTTATCATAAACCTTATGCTAATAAATTCACAAGAGATCTTAGTCACGTGCAAAAATTTCAAGGAACTCTTCTCGAGTTTTAATATCCCCATATTGATTATACCTTTGTACTATATTATCATATACTATATCATAAAGCTTGTTTAATAATAATATTTGATATAAAAGTTTTATGTATATTACATAAGAGAGTGAATTATATTACATTAATGTAGCTGCATTTGGACTTTCTTAAGTTGTTACCGATTAGAAATGTGGTTCTATTTGAAAATAGATAAACAAGCTAAGTCCTGTTACGACTTACGAGCCACCAATTCCAGCACATTCACTCATATTGTAAAAGGAAAACTTTTGTGACTGAAGTTGTTTGAGGAAAATATATAATAGCCAATATAATTATGTATATAAATATATATAACAAATAATAACAAAAAACTGTAACACAAGTCCTTCGGTACTTAGCACAGGGCTAGGCTAACGTGGTGTGTAAAGTCCACAAATTATTTGACAAACTTTGAATAATATTATTTTAGCTAAATATACATACGCACAACACACGCATATACGAGAGCGCACGGATGCACGCTTTTTAGAGTTCCGTATTTCAAAGAGAAAAAACGGAACTCTTATGGGATATTTGTTGTCTGTCTGTCTGTACGTCTGTCAAGACCTTTTTCTCTAAAACGCGTGAAGAGATTAAGCTGAAATTTTTGTAAAATAGGGAGGCCAGTTACGTCTTGATGCTTAGAAAAAATCTCACTTCTAAGTTAACGCAATAAAAAGTTATTTCCAATTATGCACAAATTTTGTATGAAAACGTACTTTGTCGAAAATCAAAAATTATCGGGTACGTCCCGTTGACCTGGACTTGTGAAATTTGGCAAGAAGTAAGACTTATAGCACATATATAAGAATAAATCTGAAAACTAGTAAATTATATGTAGATCATTGGAAAAATCATTATCAACTTATAACTGTAATTCCTTGCCTACTAAATGTGTGTGAGCAACCGCTTATATACGTTTGTCAACTTAAACGGCAGGCGTAAAGTTACAATAATTAAAAACCATGCATTACGTTTGGATTACGGAACCCTCGGTGTGAAAGTCGGACTCGCACTTGACCGGGTTTTTTTTAAAGTTCAAGTTAAGTTCAAGTAAAGTTATTATCCGGATCCTGATAAAGACTATGGTTGTGATTATACGAAATTCTGACGTCACCCTCAGTCTGAAGTGTTAACTACAAAATTCTCCTCCGAATTCTCTATTACTAGTGGAATAGTTTATGAGGTAAGTTTAATATAGGTTATAATAGGAAGATCGATGTCAAGGCTGAGCCTTGTGCACACATTGTTCTTTTAAATTATTTTATTACCGATTCATTTTTGTATATCTATAAAGTTTATACCTTTAAACCTATAAAGGTAAAATAAAGTTATATGTATTATATCAAATACTTTTGTAAGAGGTAGTGCCACACTGCATATTTGCATTCAGCCGAATTTGGCCGGCACGACCGGGGAGGTACAAAATGCCATAATGCCTTATCACCTTAATGGTCACTTATCAACACTTATCAACTTATCAACTCGGAAAGGGATGGTAACCGTAACGCCTATCGCTTAGTCGTCAATATCATGTTGAAACTTAAAAGACATCCTTAAGACTCCAAAAAAATTAGCTCTCACTGGGTAACAAACCTAAGAGTCGACGACCTACGTTAAGCACTTATAACGGTACATTAAAAATATTTTGTTGTTTTGCAATTCAGTTCAGTTTCAATTCATTCTTCTCAGAGATTACAATTTTCTACGCTTTAGTCATAAATCACTGCGAATTAACACAATCTAAATGTAGCTGAGCAAAGAGTTAAGTTAATAAAAGCTGTGGTTAATTTATTCGCTCTAAACTTAATATTTATTTAAAGCAAAGAAAATCAATATCGTCGTTGCCAAAATATAACCTCTCATGTGCCAAACAACAAATTTTACAGGAACCAAATAAAACATCGCCCTGAATTTTTTTTATATGAATGTGTTCTGCAACATAATTTGAAATGATTAGCATATTTTTTGTCCTTTAGACGAATTCGTATAGTATTGATTCTACTAAATACAATAGGACATTTTATTTATTTTTATTTTTTTCGACACATAAGACGTTATATTTGCTATTTATATTCACATAAGACGTTTTAGGTACACATAAGACAAATTAAATAGTCATTATTTCATAAAATTAAAACATGATTTAGTATTATGCACCTTTAATTAGCAGTTATCAATTCTTAAATGACAATGAAATTGGATACAAATCACGTGACACTTATAAATACATACAGTATACATAAGATATTTTGTACTATCAACTATTTGTAATGTAAAAATCTCCTATGTGTAAAATATGTGAACATATGTGGTTTTGTGTAGACATAATTACATGACTGCTATATGAGAGGTTTTCTAACTTACTTATAACTTTTAAAATACAAATGATATGCACATAGGAGTTTGTGCTAAAAATGAGTACGACAAACTACACGATTCTGCAATAAAAATTTTTTGGTATGAGTGACACATAAGAGGTTTTATTTTGACAACGACGATATAAACTCTTTGTTTCACTTCAGTTGATAAAATAATTTACAGATTTACTCTTTTTATAATTTTTGAAATCATTATTCTAAAGTTGCCTTTAAAAAAACGCTTTTTTTATTTAATTCTAAGTCTATTGCTCTACTCTATTACTCTTATGGCATCTAACCAACTAGGGTGTTTTGATACTTCTAAAATTTGGCTGAATATAAATTATTTTATAATGAAAAAAATAATAAAAGAAGGTTGGAGATTATGATTGTGTTTAAAAATGATGAAATTCGAACTTAGAATTCCTGGAAAAATATTTTCATAAACAGCATAGCAGCATAGCATATTTTCATAAAAGCAAAAAATATTAAAATTCGAAAGGGGAGAGTTATTGTAATTTAAATAATATTACAATAACTCTCCCCTTTCGAATTTTAATATTTTTGCGGCAAGTTAAAAATGCAAAATATAAAGATCCCAAGCACAAGTTCTAAATAAAAAGAAACAATAATACCGTTACGACCTTAACTATTTCTGTTATATCTTTGTGCTTTACAAAGTTACAGCAAAAGCTTTTGATGTCTCTTTTGACTTTATTGATAAATCTTTCAAGCCTTCTTCTGATTTTGCTTTGTATTTTTGTCCAGGCTTATAAAATGACAAAGATCACAGTAAAGTAATACGAGTAAATATTTTATGTAAGCTTTTTTAGGTCCTCTATTAGAAAATATATTTATTAAACTTAGAAAGAAATTATACTTTTATATTGATTTATTTGCATTTGATAAAATTTATTACCAATGTATTAACTTAGAATGTACCTACTTAAATAAATGCTTCTTTGAAATACCCTGGATGAAAAAAAAAACATTATTTCAAGAATACAAGAAAACAAGATTTAATTCATTAATTATAATCAATTACGATTACGTTAATCAATTATGATGCACTAGCTTCGGCCCGCAGCTTCGCCTACGTCGATTTCGGACTTTAAAAACGGCGTTTCTCAATTCTTCCGAATGAAAAATTTTCAGCTATACCCTACCTGCATAACAAATTTGATCAAAATCCGTTCAGTAGTTTCGGTGTGATTGACGGATAAATATCCTAACATCCAAACGAAAAAACTTTTACATTTATAATATTAGTGTGATTGCGATATGCTCACAATATGTTTTGATTTCTACTCAGTAAATAAAACATTTATATTAATATTAAAATAATAATATTAATTATTACGCAGAGACTATTATGTAAACATATATAAGAATAATACATATAAGATTAAAATGATATAACATATATTTATAGAATAACAACAAATTAAAATATCCTAGAAAATGTATTTTATCTCAAGTAGACTAGCGGCCTTCATTGTTATGCGGATGACAGCACCGGAGATGCTTTATACACTGGCCTCGCCAATATTTCCCAGGAACATGTCACCGAGTTTCGGAACAAACTTGTGTCTGAAATCAAGGTTTTATTGTTTAGTCTCGGAACGGGGACGACTAAACTTAGTCCACCCTCAAAAGTCACATGTTTGCGCGCTTGCGTGTAGTATCTTCTTGCTTTTAAAACATTCCCCTAAAGGTAACGGCTAACACAATGTGTTTAATTATATTAAAATATACTATTATTCACTCTTAAATAGTAGATAAGATTATTTTTTTTGAAGTAAGAAATTGTATGTCTTTTTAATATTAATGTAGATATGTATACAATATAACAAGTTTCTCATTTATGTTTGTGTATGTAGTATACGAGAACATGTATTTTGATTTACAAATTCATTATAATGCACGCTCTCTATTTTACTAAAACGATGTAAAACTTCAAAGATTTTAGGCAATATTTATATTTAACTTTCCTCGTCAATTTCTACGTCACTCTAAAACCTTATGTGTCAGAAATAAACAAAGGTGACCTAGATTCTAGCCTTACTTGATTGAGTTCACATCGACCTTTGTTAGAGAGGACTTTGTGTACGGGCGGCAAACGTCAGGTAATTAAAACAAGGTATAGAGTTTGTATGAAATATTAATTCCTGGGCGTGGCAGATCGTATGTCAACCTTCGAAATATAAAGTGGATAATTTCGTATTTTGTTTATGTAGTTATGCTCTGAAAATAGAACTACTTTTATATATCAAACGCCCAACAATGACCTATCGGAATCATTTAATGATTACTTTTTATCATTCGCATGGTTAATGATAATGCTGATTCTTTATGTCATCTCCAAACTCACTTACTTATAAACAAAACGAAACGCTACAGAATAATGTCGTACAATAATGAAACTGGGCAAAACAAAACATGGCATTAGAAAATTAAACAAATATATTGGTGGTCGAATTGACTTTTATTATTACAATTAGGAGCGAATTATTTCACAATTATAATGAAAGTGTGATATACTTATATACATGATATACTTTATGTTTTGTTGCTATTACTAACTTAGTCCGGTCAAAATAGACATTTCAAATAACAAAAATTCCCACAAAGCTTATTTTTTGTGCAGACTATGGGAACATCGTTAGAAACTAAATTCCAAAGTGCCCATAGAAATTAGAAAAGTTATTCAAGGTCAAGTTAACATTTTCGGTTTTTATTTTCCTTGAAAACCGTAACTTCTTCAAAAGATACCTCAAGCCAAGATTGTAGATTCTTAATATTTTTTTCCTAAGATTTAAGAATTACCATTCCTGCTAATTTGTGATTCTAAACGTCAAACCAAGCCAAGTCTTAAAATAAATTAAAAAAATATTACTAGACTTATTTTTGTCGTATACTGGTCGCCGCACACTTATCAACTCAGAAAGGGATCGTAAACGGCTCGCCTGGAAAAACGAAGACGATACGATTATGTTCCATTTCCCATTAGTGTGCTTTGCAAGATGAAGTTTCATACAAAGAATACTGACCAGCTCGAGGTACTATGTTTACAATCCCTTTCCGAGTTGATTAATGTGCGACGACTATAAAGGATTTAATGCCCGTACAAAGACAGCCTTGGAACAGTTGGCACGTTACTCGGTGTTCAACAGGTCGTGAGCCCTGGAGACTGACACACCCTGTGAACACATTACCTTATTATTTTACAATACACCTTCCACGTGTTACAGTTCATTAAACTATTAAAGATAACATTTTATACCTTTACATCCTACAAATATACTAGCATAGTATTTTATTATTATTTATTATGGTTATCGCAATAAAGAATTTCGGCAACGGTGGCCATTACTATAAAGACTAGCACTGTAATGTCTACAGCGCTGAATCCCGATAAGGGCTTAGGGGGGCTGCAGCCTCGGGCCCCGTAAAGACTAAAGGGCCTCATGATCATTTTTGTACCTATAAAAGAGCCCCTTCTCAACTCCAAGGTCTCCCAAGCCCCGGGTCCCGACAGAGCTTAATCCAGCGCTGGATGTCTATAGTGCACAAGATTTGCTCATTTTACAGCTCAATGCGCATAGAATACCTGTATAGGTTGGCGCCTGGAAAACTTCGGACTGGGGGGTGACGTCAGACTTCCGTGGGATCTGGAACTTCTATCTTTTCATACTCTTCGTTATACTCCGGGTAATAAAATATTTTATAACCTATAAGTCTTGTCTGTGCATTCGTATATTAGTATGTATATTATAACATTTTTATTATTTTGTTTATATATTATTCAATATTCAATATAATATTATGTTACTTGAATAAAGCATCGGAAAAAGTCAAGTCGATAGTTTATGTTGTAATAGAATTCCCTGTAGTCCTATCAGTTCACAAGCAATTCGAGACCCTATTTTTTGTTCATATATTTCCCTCAGACAGTTTACGGCCACAAAACAGTTTTTCTTTTAAATTGTGAACAAATGTGCGGGAATTATTTCTCAGCCTCGTAACAGGTCTTTATTCATATTTTTTTAAAAATGAGGTCACATTTACTTGTTCTGATATTTAATAAAGAAAGTACAAATAGACATACATTTCTAGCGCCATGAATATTAAAAAATCCAGTCTTACAATATTTGTAAGACCTTAACATCAGGAGTAATGATCAAAGAATCTATTGATCAGCGATCTTTAATATGATTCATATATATTAAAACTCGTGAATCCTCCTTGATCGTTTTCCACGTTACTCAGATATCTTGCGTATTTCATAGCATAAGATTTATTATTATGAGATATATATTGTTAACATTACAATAATCGTTACAATTGTAAATAATACCAGTGTCAGGCTCAGACCAAATAAAAAGTAATTTTTATTTAAACTGAGGTGCAAGGCAGTAATTATTAAATAACTTTAATCGCTTTATTTTGATTGTTTGCTATATAATATGCATTTATATAATTTTCTATTACTAATTATTATTTCCGATATAATATACTCATTACCGGGAAATAATATTACTGTGCTATCTCGTCTGAATCAAAATACCATTGGGGAAAGCCATCAAAATACGATACGGACGGAATACGGATTTCAAAGGTGAAGAAAAGTAATGCAGCTTAGATATCAAAACGTCACGCTGACATCCTTTGTTCTGCACAGACAAGCGCAGCGAGGTGCTCTACTCTATATTGAATAGCTGTCAGCATTTCAATGGATCAAGTTCACGAGATAACATGAAACTTTATAGGAAATAGATGAATATGCTTTCAACTGAATAGAAATTGTTTTTAGTTTGTACCAGTGATATTATATAAAATATGACTATGCTTACAATATTATCATTGGTGTTATATTTTTAGGTGCTATTTGAAAATGTCACTACCCTACGCCTAAATGTTTTATAAAACACAAATATAAAAGCTGTATATCAAGTGGGCCAATGGTCAATACATTTATTATATATTAAATAATTAAATACAAGGACTTGTTAAATATTTAAATAATCTGCGATAAAACCTGTTAAATCTTTTAATGGTAATGAAGATTTATGCCAATTGATCCATAGACAATCTGGATGAGCGTAAGGCGCAATACACACTGAGCCCGCCGGGCCGCCGATAAAGCCCGGCGACACAACCCGGCGGCCCGTATGAAAAAAATCATGTCGGCAACATATGCCTGTGCGTGTTACCCGCCGACATGTCGGCGGTTTGGGTACGCTTGCGGCTCGCCCAACAGCTTCGTTCCCTTTGGAGCAATCCAGCCAAATAAATTTCTCATCTCAAGCCGCCGTCATGCCGCCGACCAAATTATCCAACTTGTAATAAGTGAAGCCGCCAACTAGACCGCCGACTAAAAGTTGCCGACATAATATGTCGGCGGCCCGGCGGGTTCAGTGTGTAGTGCGCCTTAGAACTGTATCTTTTTGTTTGTTCATCCAGGAACATCGATTACCTGGTTATTATACGCTGCTACATTTGAGTTTTGAGAGATGTACCTGCGCGTCAACCCCTACTTATCACGGCATTACCATTTTACCTAGTCTCCCAGCGACTAAGACTAATCGATGAATGAAACTGTCGCTTTTTACTTCTTGAAGATTTTATTTCATACTGTGATACTACTATTCATTCGAATAAATAACCATTACATCCGATAATACCTAAGAAAACTAAACAATTGGTCAATGTGTAAATAAATAGCGATAAAGTCGTATAGGCAAACTACGATGAATAATGACGATGACGACATTTCCATTTTTATTCGTTATCTGTGATTTCTAGATTTCTTACATCTTTAATGCTAATAATTTTTCCTCCTCACGAAATAAGAAAGTTCCCATACAATAATTTTGTAAACTTTGCCGCCATTCGCATTATTATGCAAACGTCGAATGATAAATGATTTACAATCCAAATGTTGCCGATAGCTTACAGTATTATGTACATACTTAATACTATGTATATATAATCTCAGAACTGAGAGATTTTCTTTTATGTGGAAAATGAAAATGAGTATTTGATTATCTTTTTAATGATTATTGAATTACTACCGTCTTTTTTTAATAAATGAGTGAATCTGATCGTGATGGCCTTTTTAGATTCCCGAGTGGATCATAAAGCATTATTGGGATTTTTCATTTGATAACAACAGTCCGGTGTCAAGAACTTGCGGTGTTACACCTATCATCTGTATCTATTATATTGTTAAGCCCTCGGTTCTCTAGTCGTGTCCAACTACAGTACTATTAGGGGAATGAGAGAGTAGAGAATAAACTTGTGTCTGAGCAAACATTGTACACTATATACATTACAGTGTTAGTCTTTATAGGAATGGCCACCGTTGCCGAAATTCTTTATTGTGATAACAATAAAAAATAAATAATAATAAAACACTATGTTAGTAGGATGTAAAGGTATAAAATGTTACAAGTGACTTGTAGCAAAACGCTCACGCGCCGGCAATATTTTCGAGTGATATAGTTAATAATTATAGGAAACGCTTAGGAGCCGGCAAGCATTTTGTGTGACACATGAAACTGTGTACAATAACAGTTTCATTCGTATACATGAAACTAGTTACGCGGTTATGAATATCGAAACTTGTTTCTGAAGCCGATTACGTTTTATATCGCCCAACATTTATTCAGTTCACGATACTTTAAATAAAGAGGTCTTAATTAAACGAGGACAATAACTAACTAACCATGGATGATGAACTACCTTTGCTAAGATTATATTAAACATAAATTAGGCCCTTTTTTTACTCCTACTACTTAAAGTGTCAAGTTTTAGTTATTTCACAACAGTTCACACAGTCACAAATAGTTCTATAGTTTCATCTTATTCTCTTTGCGCACTGATTATATACTTCTGCCTCATATATTAATGAGCTAAAATTATAGCTGAGCTGTTAAATTCAATATTCCACGATTTTGCAGACGTAAAGTCTATCTTAGGAGAACTCGAACTGGGGAATTCATTTGCTAGTTAAAAAGAGTGATGTTAATGTTAAATAGCTTTAAAATCACTATATATTATTCTGAATACTTTTTATTTTATTCTAAATTGTTTATCTGTGCAAAATTTTTGCTTTTCGCATTTATATTATTAGTAGAGTTCCAATCAAAAAAAAATATTTATCAAATTGCATAAAATAATTTTAACTTATATTTTTAACATTAAAATTATATACATGGCTGCAGACTGCTATTGTACTTGACATAACATTTCAATGACACGGCCTCCTGTATGTAGCTCTTAGCTGCGTCTGTGTTTAACATTTTATAATCTAGAACATCTTATCCCCTACACACACCTTGATGAGACATTTATTTTCATATTTTATGAATAGTAACTTCCGCACGACATTGATGTCTCCAGTAAAAAATATTAAATCTTCACTTTATTACTGTTAATTTATATATAACTCATAATGAAATATAATATTTTAAGATAGCGCGTCATCAGAACTAGACATTATACAAAAAGCGTAACATTGAAATTATTTATATACTAATGAGGACAAGTTCCGTAGCGTTTCAAAAATACAGCCGAAAAAAACTGTTACTATGTTGTTATCACATAAAGAAATTAAACGAAATATTGTAACACGCTACAAAAATATTCATGACACGCATTGAAATTTTTACACATGTGTAGAAAAATTATAACTTTGTAAAACATACTGTTTTACATTAAAAAAATTGTAAATTAATTATCTTATGATATATTAAACTGTTAATTTAATGACTACCTATATATGATTTAATAGAACCACAATAGGCTATTTGACAGTGTAAAAAAGTAAGCATTATTTCTTATCATCCTTATACAGGGTTAGTTTCTGGTCACCGGCCAAATTTTCAGATTTGGTTCAGAATCAATAATAAATTCGATTTATGAAATAAAACAATTAAGAAAAATAATATAAAAAATAGTTTTGCCCCGTACGAACGTAAATTCCGTGTGGGTAACATTATTGATCATAACAGCGGTGCGGCGCGCGGCGGCCGCTCGCAGATTTATGAAATAAAACAATTAAGAAAAATAATATAAAAAATAATTTTGCCCCGTACGAAAGTAAATTCCGTGTGGGTAACATTATTGATCATAAGCGCGGTGCGGCGCGCGGCGGCCGCACGCAGTGGATACGAAACACAATCAGCTGTTGAGGTCAACACACTCTTCGGGTGCTAATGCGCGTAGTTATATTTACGGACCGTTTCAAATCGATGTTTATGTGACAAAATATTACAAATAAGACGATAAAATTAAAACACACCCTTGAAATGATGTTTATTTCGTTATTTTTAAATATGGCCGGTGACCAAAAACTAACCCTGCATATTATATATTATGAATTTATAAACCATTTCGCAGTATCGTCACCTTAAAATAATAATTAATTTATTGAAAATATACAAATATTTAATACTTTTATTTTTAGATTTTGTCATGTTCCAGATTGGTTGAACCTTTTATTTCAATAGGTAGTAGACATTGTTGATTATCAGTCATCTTAGTTGTTTTGCTGTGCTTATGTTTTTTATTATATAAATCTGTTTTAGAATCATTCCCAGTGATATATTGTCGTTTATTTATAACAGTCCATCATTTTACTTCATAATGGATACATATTTTGAGAAAGCAGACAGTAGAAACCTACCTAAAGATAACCACTTGCGACGACTTATAGATAAATCACAGTTTTTAATTTACAAATCTAAGATCGACGCTAATAATACCAAACGTTTTGACGTTTTTTTACTAACTATCTACGTCATCAGTGTTGTGCGCCCTCCATTGCTATAATAATTAGTGTTTTGGTGGTGTATTTTAATAATACGTTTTTAAAGTGACAAACAAATTTTTAAAAATAAATAATAATTATACGAAGTTTTTTAATTTATTTTACAGCATCGGTAATTCAATATGTGTATGTTACCCTACTTGAAGAAAATAAAAATTTAATACATATTTATGTATGGACCTATACGGAGAACCTTTGGGCGATGGGTTGATTACGGATATTGTACGTTTTGACAAATAGATTAATATTTTTTCTGAAAAGAGAATTGAATTAGTTATAGGTATAATGTATATTTATGTATACGCTGTCACAAACAGAAACAATCGGCCAATAAGTATTTGTCTGCAAGATAATTCTTTTATTTTTTCTATATCACTGTGGATGAAACGGACAATAAAATACAACAGCTGTCACTAACACCCTCGTAGGATTTTTTCTTTTGGAATATTCGATAAAGTTATTTCATTGTTATAAACGTTTCCAAAGAAATAGTTCAGCATTTAGTGAAATAATTAAGGCATATTAGGTATTTACCTAGTAGACCTTTTCATGATGAACTATCGGATTAACCAAAATCAGTTTTGCTATCTGTCTTTTTATCCGACTGCGCAAAAAGATGGACATTTTTATGAGCCTATGTAGGTATGTGTGACCGTATGTATGGAGATTTATATGTCCTTGCTTTGTCCTGATCGGCACGACAGATTTTACCGTGTGAAGATTTCCAGAATAAGAACTTGATAATTTGACACCGAGCAAATAACATGTTTTAAAATAAGCTAAATTTTGCTTTTTTTTCAACAAATCTTTGTCATTTATACAAGTAAATAGTTGCTGCAAAGCTTCAGAAACAATAAGTTATTATCGACGTTCTTAGATATCAGCAAATAGGCGCCCAATTGCCACCCTTTGAGAAGCCTCTGAAGACAGCCCATATTAAATTCCCTTGTGATTATCATAGTTAATGGCCTTCAAATATCCGATATCGTGTTGGTAGATTAGGAATAATATATCATCATTATACACAATCAGCAATCTTCATCTAAATGTCTTTGGAGATCTGTCAGTTTGCAGTAATGTGATGCCTAATTTTTTTTTATCGGGATTTGGCCCACCACTCGTTCCCACCGCTGCTACTCCATTGTCGCCAGGATCGATAGCGGCAACCACAACAACCCTTTGATATGATCTCGGGGAACCCGAGGGAAAAGCTTATACTGTCCTGGGACCCGCAACGAATTTAAGCAGAATTATTATATATAATAAAAGTCGTGTCGCTGGAATACGCCAACAATACGGAATCCACTTCGTACTTGTATAATTATACATATCGTTAAAATATTTACAATTTATACCGATTTCCATGAATTTATCCCTAAGTGATGTTTTATTGATATGTGATATCTAGTTTATAAATTGCACGAACACCTAGCATCTACAGCAAGAAAATACATTTTTAAACAGTTTAGAGCTTAGTGTTATACCAGGGAAAAAGTAATATTGGCTCTTACATAGATGTACATATTTTATTATGATTAAAGTATTTTTATTTCGGACGCCCAACGAAGTGGGCGTGAGTTGTTAGTATCATAGAAAAACAAAACATAAAAGACTACTAGAAAAGACTAGAGAACCAATTTTTACCAGAGTCTCAGTAGAATCGGTAAAATAAACGAAGTTTTTTATTTACACGAAATGGCTATTTATAATTTCATAATAAAAATATATTCAAAATAGCCAATACCATAAGACACGACACTTGCAGGCAGTTACTTTTATGAATATAATATAACTAATACACTAAAGAGGCAAGAAAAAGAGAGACGGCTGCATGTGCAATTTTTTATCGATTTCATTTAAATCCGGTCTAAAAGATAACAAAAGGACTAGTACATAGCTACAAAATTATATATTACGCAGAAAATTACCAGGTACCTACGCTACTAAGTCTTCGCATAAATCGACCCTGTACTTACGTATTTATAAACAGTATCGGAGTATTGATTTTACCTTTCACATTTAAAGTTTGTAAAGACCCAATTCAATGCAGTAAAAATGTATTGTTACGCCATAACGTTTTATCTTGATATTGAATTTTATTTTATCGGAGCTGACAAATCTAATTCTGAATAGTCAAATATTTAGGTACAATATTCTCTCAAGGTGCTAATAAAATTATTTGAGACACAACAATTTTCTTAAGCCAATTTACATAATAAAATTAAAATAGATTAATCTCAAGTGGTTGAATTATATTCATCGTTTAAAATTCGATTCGTTTCATAATTTAAAATATTAATCTTAACACAAGATCTCTTGTGGATGTCATTTAGCAGGTAATATAGAAATCTACACATTATTAATCTGCATTGCAAAATAAAGCCTACGTCGCTTCAAATTGCATAGCGTTCTAATCAAAATATTTACATGATCGGATTTCCGAAGATTATCCATTAAAAAACAACAAAGTTAGAAACGTATAGTTTATTATGCGAACGAACCCAAGGGTTATCATATATGTTAAGTGGTGTGTATTAAATGAAAAGTCTTTTCGATTTATAATATTTGTATACATAATATATCTATATACATACATATTACATACATACGCTGAAATGATATAACCCATACTCTGACTTCGTTGGTTGAAAATCATGCGGCAGGCTCTTTTTAATATCATAAAAAATTAGGATACTTTTAATCTAAAAAACACTAGAAAGTTTAATCCCGTATCACAAAGACGGCCTTGGATCAGTTGGCACGTTACTCGGTGTTCAACAGGTCGTGAGCCCTGGAGACTGTCACGCCCTTAGAACACTTTACTTTATTATTTAAATATACACCCTCCACACGATTCAATTTAATAAACGCTTCAAATATTTTCTTCATGCGAATTTAAGCATTCTAACCTCAATGACGTAATATTATAATGATGTTCTTCTTTGTCATACTTCGGCTACGGTGATCATCTCTACAGAACAGACCACTGTTCAGTACATTACATTACATTTGTGGCAGAGTCAGCGTGTCGACACAAGTGAACTTTCCAACAACTATGGGTTGTTGGGCAACACAACCGGAGAGAAAAAGAGAGTTAGGAAGTAAAATATTTATAGTTATATTTGAAGCGTTTATCTTACTTTTTTTCAAAAAGATATTACTTTACGACTACTTTCTATAGATTTATATTTTTATTAGCTGCGCCCCGCGGTTCACCCGCGTAAATTTTGATCCCGTGGAAAACAGAAAATCATCATCCCACGGAATTCTATAGGAACAGGATTTCGTATGTGTTAATACAAGTTACTCTCTATGTGTGAGCCAAATTTCATGAAAATCGGTTCAGCAGATTTGCGTGAAGGAGTAACAAACAAACATACAAATTTTCGCATTTATTAGGGTTCCGTATCTCAAAGAGAAAAAACGGAACCCTTATAGGATCGCTTTGTTGTCCGTCTGTCTGTACGTCTGTCAAGACCTTTTTCTCTAAAACGCGTGAAGGGATTGATTTTTGTTTTTGTCGTTTGTCGTTGA
>LUGF01025860.1:725855-742119 GCA_001625245.1 Calycopis cecrops
AAGAATAGAGTACCTATTGATGTAGCTTCGGAATTTGTGTTTATTCAGTCTGTGATACTTCGTGAGTTAAATACTATTTTTTATAACATAATAGAATGAACGTACCTACGATCTGAGTCCTTTGGGGATTACCGAACATACCGACTTTATAGACCGAAATAAGTTTCAGCACTATACATATAGGTAATACCTACTTATTGGTTAACTTCGGAATCTTGTGTTTATTCGGTCTGTGATTCTTCATGAGCATACTTTATTATAAAAGCATTAATTATATAGGCTATAGAGAGCTAGTGATAAAAATTGTCTAGATGGATATGGTACTTAATATATTATTCTTTGCTAAATCCTGTAATAAAGTTGGTGAAATTTAAAAGGTTACTTTTTTTTCTTTAAGCACACATTATTATATTTATGCAACAGTGGATGGATAATCGATGATAATGATGATGTTGATAGAATTTGCTTGATGTTTAGAGAAATTTAAACGAGTTACCAAATTTTTTTTGTGATAATCACTTTTGATAACCCAAACGCACTTTGTAGGCGCTTTAGCCTATTAAAATTAATTGTGCCTCGGGGACAGGGATTGATCTTTCTCCGTTTGTTTCCGCCTCGTTACTGATAACAACTTCAGAGCTTATTAGTTATATCAAAAACAAGTTTTTGGTATTATAGCTTATACAGAATCCTCTTTAGAAATATAGGGGTAATCATGACACATGCATTCAAATAAGTAAATGAGACTAAAACGATTGCATGCTTCTTTGGAGCTCGTGTGTATAATCCACTCTGCCGTCGGTTAATCAGAGGGACGGGTGGAGGAATTTGAGAGACACTTGAGCTGCACTTCTTCTGGCCTCTCCCCTAAGCCTATCCGGCATCGGTAGCCCTGTCCATCGTAGCTTGGGCATCACAGAGGCACGAAAGCCCCCCACTACGGCAAGGTGGCAGCATTTTCGGGTGGGATTGTGCAAAGCCAGCATTATGTGTCCAGTAAATTTTAAACGTACTTTACCTGTATATATTGACGCTGCTATATCTGGGAATGAGCGATTCGTATCTGGATGTAGCGGGTTTAATTTGATAACATTTCCAAATAAATTCACGTACAGCCCCAGAGCATATTTAAGCCATTCATATTATGTTCAATGTAACGTCATAACTTTGTACTATTTTGACATATTAAGGGAGTGCTACTATTTTCCTCGTAGTGTAATCGGGTAAATACAACTTAAGAGCTACCTGACACTATTTCATCTTATTATTTTGATTACATATCTCCCCAGGCATATTGGAGATTATGCCATGAAACTATATAAAAATAAATGTATAAAACTTTTGTGCAGGTATTATTATCATAAAAATAACACACTCCGCTTTAAAAACCTAGTTATTTTGAAATCACAGACATACAATTACTTTATACGGTTTTGATTCAGTGAAAATATGAAATATATTTTACGACATTTCCAAAATTATCGAATATGAGACTTGAGATTTCAATATACAATATTACTATATTGTACTCTAATATTACGTCCTGTTGTCATATTTATTATTGACCTTATTCCAATAAATTCACAAGAGATCTAAGTCGAGTGGCAGAAGTTCAAGGAGCTCTTCACGAGTTTTAATATGCCCAAACTCAATATTATTACCTATATTAAATATCGCTGATTAAAAACCTACTTTGATCATCGTTCATGATATTAAGGTCATACGAATATTAGAATATTCATGGAGCTAACAATGTATTTCTATTTGTACTTCCTTATGAATTACCAAAGCGAGCAAATATACTTTTAAAAGTATAAACAAGCTTAACGCCTGTAAGGAATCTGAGAATTATTCCCAGATGTAACTGCTCCTTTGCTATAAAAAGTATATTTATTTTTGCTATACATAAATAGTAAATGGAAATAAAAGCATTTCAAATGATGACCTATCATCAAAGGTTTGTTCTGAAAAAGATAATCTAAGTCCGAGGATCCGTTACGTTATGTAAATAGCAGTAAAGGTTGTTACAATCGCCCACTTATCCCTTTATTACATTACGTTTAGATAAATGAAACTTGCTCACTTGGAGATTAAGTTGCTTATACGACTACTACTATTTATTATTTACTAGCTATTGCCCGCGGCTTAGCACGAATTAAATTTAATGTTTTTTAATACATAGTATAAATAAACCTTCATCTTGAATCACTCTATCTACGTATAGGTTACATAATTTTAAACATCTAAGCATACAGACTTTGTTTTTTAGGGTTCCGTGTCTCAAAGAGAAAAAACGGAACCCTTATAGGATCGCTTTGTTGTCCGTCTGTACGTCTGTCAAGACCTTTTTCTCTAAAACGCTTGAAGGGATTAAGCTGAAATCTTTGTCAAATACGGAGGTCAGTTACTTCTTGAAGCCTTGAAAAAATCACACTTCTAAGTTAACGCAATAAAAAGTTATAGCCATTTGTGCACAAATTTTGTATGAGAACGCAATTTTCGAAAACCTATAGGGTACTTCCCGTTGAGCTAGAATTCTGAAATTTGGCAAGAAGTAAGACCTTACAGTATGCATATAGGAATAAATCTAAAAATTGGTAAATAAAATTTATATCACTGGAAAAATCATTACCAACTTATGCATGTAGTTCGTTTCATACTAAATGTATGCAAACACCCGCATATATAAGTTTGTCGCAAGGAAGTGTAATTTTCTCAACGTCTATTACTTTTGCTCATACCTCCCGTACCTACGGAACCCTCGGTGTGCGAGTCTGACTCGCACTTGGCCGGTTTTTATACTATGTAGTGATTCATGAATTAATTAATGTCATTTCATATATAACTAGCTGGGCTCCGCGGTTTCACCCGCGTAAGTTTCGGTCCCGTAGAAATATGGAGATGAAAAATAGATGTTGGCCGGTTCTCAGACCTACCCATTAAGTACATAAAATTTCATTAGAATTGGTCGAGTCGTTTTGGAAGAGTATGGTATCTAACATTGTGACACGAGAATTTTAAATATGTAGGTATATAGAGATTATGACATGGTAACTTCAACCCAGGAATTTAGGCAAATCCATTAGTAGTTTTAGTAGTATGTAGTATGTTATAATTTATGTATTCTTATTTTGTTAAGATTGTTATGTTATTTCATCTCATATTATGATAGTTGATAAGATATTGGATTATTTGGTAGACTAAATAGGATCTTTAATTCTTGAGCATCGAGATACTTATGATCATCTACGAATATATCGTAGATGATCCTTGTAAAAATCTATTGATTGAAATATATCATAAATGTTTAGTGATGACGGAAGTAATGCAGAGGTGATGGTAGTTGCAAGTGTAATGGAAGACGTTTGCACAATCTTCAAATAACTTTTTTTACATCCACTTTTTACATTGAGCAAACTAATACGCTTTAGTTACTTTAAGGGCATCTAGTTGATACGTATTTTACCTAAGATTATAAATAATATCCTAACATTATGTAGGCCTATAGAGTAGAGAGGTCTTAGCCTAGCAACACACCAGGATGAAAATAAATAATAATGTAATAAAATCTACTCTCCTTATTTGTCGTCAAAAACTTTACTAACGACTTGCAGTGCTTGTGATCGTACATTCCACACAAGACGTGGCACGCTCGCTGCAGGCGACTTTATTTATATTTGTTTATTATACTGTAGTTGACGGAAAATCATCTTTAATTATTATATTATACGTTGTTATTCATGAGAGATCCGCGACTTATCCTTATTGGAAATCATCAGTTTTGATAACGCCAACACACTTTGGGCGTCTCTTTAAAGCCCATTGAAATTTATGGCGCCTCTGGGACGGGGGTTTATATTTTCGCCGTTTGTTTCCGTTTCGCGCCTCCGGCCGTATAAGTTGAATAGGTACTAAAAGACAACTGGTATTTAAGTTATCTATAAGTCGTATAATCTCATGCTTAAACGTCGGTATGATGGGGAAACCTTCGGTGTGCAATGCCAGCTCAAACTTGAATTAAATTTTACAGCGAAAATGTATGCAGATCTAACTTTCATATTTCCCGTTCATGTAAGTATATTGTACTTATAATTAGATAAAATTAACAAGCACGTTTAATATTTCTATTCCTAGTATATCAACAACATTCTGAATTAAAAGCAACTCTCGCAGAAAATATGATAAATAACTAAACGCTATTCTGAATATATAAAATAAACTAATTTAAATTAAGTTTACGCTAATATGTATTAAAAACTAAATATGAAAATACTGTGATACTTATAATCTTATACATAATATTATATAAAATCTCATCGCTAATGGTGGTAGAACTTCTCCAAAACGTTCGACGGGTTCATGTATATTATATTAACAAAATTCTACCGAATTTTATGAGCTTATTAGGTAGGTATGAGAATATGTAAGTCTTAAAGTATATTTGATGCATATATTTGTACGTGATCGGCACCTACGTGAGTGAAAACGCAGGACTCAGCTAGTAGCCTAAATATAGTAATGATATATACCTACAGTATACAGTATGGCACAACCTCTTAATAAAAAGCTTCCAAAACTTATAAGCTATAAATAAAACCGTATCTACTTAATTTGATAAATTAACGTATCCACCAAGGTTCAATTACAAATAGCCACATAATTAATATTTATGATGCCATTTAGCTGGTTACTGTTTAATTAATGTCAATATTGATCGTTGCGGCACAGTGTAAATATACTTATACTGTGGTTGCGGTCCGCTGCCAAAGCATTTAGTGTATGGCGTTATCACATCGGAGTACGTTACATTAATCAAATGTTTACTTAGGTAAAATAAATAAATACCCACGCGACATTTTTGAGCCCAATCAATGAGCATATCTACAACCGGAAACTTCTTTAAAACTTTAAATTAATACTCGAAACTGTATGAGTGGTTTAAATAAAAATAAACACAATAAGAAGGTTAACGGAATGTGTCATAAATTCCGTTAACCTTATTGTGATAGTCCACCATTTTATATAGATTTAGGAGAGAACACAATTTTAGCCAATATACTTACACATTACAACAGGTCTCTAATTAACTTGCTTGAATTTGAAGTGATGACGACTGACGAGCTAGCAGTGTCGTAATTAGAGAGCAGACATTTGACAAGCTATTGTACGTCGCAGTGTATTTACTATGGAGTGTGTACTGGCAGATTATATGAATGAATGGATAGACTAAGGTAGACTAACCGAAATATATAATCGCAGCATTAAATGTTTTTGACTATTGATGCTGTAAGTTTATAATACATATAATAGTAGTTTATGCAACTGTCATATAATGAAGGGTATTAAAACACGAGTGGATTTTTTGAAACGAGCGAAAGCGAGTTTCAAAATAGTTAACAAGTGTTTTAATACCCGTGTTATATGCAGTTGCATACACTACTTTATCTTCACTAATAATAACAATAATAATAAGTTATTTATTTCTCTGAGCAAAACTTAAATGCCTAATACAATGTTTGGAGAAAACCCTTTAAGTAAATAAATACCTGTAGTGGGATTCTCCGCTCTTCCACAGGACACAAACACTTGATTAAGTTATGGTACAAACATTAAGATTATCTTAATAACACTTGTCCACAGCGGTATAAACACTAAAACTTGTTAAAACATATTCAAGTTGTTATACTTAATATTAAACACAAAACTTTGTTGTTTACTCTAATACAATATATCAATATTTTGTAATATTTAACTTTACAGTATCAGGTCTGTTCAACTTTTATATAATAATATGTATTTATTTTATAATATTAATTCTAAAACTATTTGATTTTCGCTAATACTGACTAATAGAATTAATCAATTAATAAAACATTGTGCAGTGCAGTGAATTTGTCGCCATCAAAATCTAACCAATGAGAGCGCAGCTGCAGCACACTCTGGGCCAATCAGGAGCGAGTGCGCGCTGTTAAGGATTTTGACATACGTCTCTCTCACCATTTTTCTCTCCCTCTCACTCTCACACAGTGTTATAATGAGATTTTACGATATCGATTTGGATATTATAACATCATGTCAAATTGCTTAAATTGAGTTTTTTGTTGTCTGAGCTATAACAGTAGTCATTATAAGTCAAGTATTGGTAACATAAGTAGAATGTTACAACATTAGTGTAGATAAATATGTTTATACAGTCATTAATCAACATAAACTTCCAAAAAAATATGAATAGAATAGTAAGTCTATTAGTATTTATTGTGTTTCTATAAGGATTCTATGCGACTGCGTCGTGGTCTAGGGGTAAGCGTGTTCAACCACAGACGGGAGGTCCCGGGTTCAAATCCCGGATTGAACCAAAAATTGTCATTGGGATTTTTCAATTTCTATTATCAGCCAGGAGTCAGCAAGTTGGCGGTGTTACACCCCAGTGCCTCGGAGAGCACGTTAGCTGTCGGTCCTGCGCCTGATTTCTCTCCGGTCGTGTCGAATTGCCGTCCAATCGGAATAGGAGAATGAGGGAATAGAGAGTTCACGTGTATTTGCGCGCACACTTGTGCACTATAGTGTCGTAGTAGCCGAAATCGGCAAGGACGACATTATTATTAGTATTCTATTCTATTTTAATAGCTGTTTACAATTACGTCTAGCTGTTTTCATAAGCGGCAGTTTGTATTATGCAACTATATGCCATATTGAATACGGCTATGTTAAAGTCCGGTGTTAAAATAGTTGCTGGCAAAAAACGGCTAGCTAAATTTAGTCAACCGTTTTTGACAGTTTATAATTATAAAATGCACAACGGTTATGAATTCTGGAATTCGGAGAAATAATAATATACAATAATATTTATAATAAAAATACGACCTCATATGAAAAAATTACCGCGTACCACATTGTTGATATCTTTGAAACTTCGATGTCTATCTATAACTTGGTCATTCCTGATCTAGGTACGCCTAAAACAAAGAGATAAAATAAAAATAATATAAGAAATCTATAAGCAATAAGCAATCGGCAGCTGTTATAGACTTCTATAACCATCAATATTCATGTTCCCGTCCTCTCGTCACAAACTCGTGTGCACTCTGCATTTCATTTGTCAAATTACTGACACATGATTCGATTTCGTGCCCGTCGTCGATATAGCGGCAAGTTGCTACGTATTCAGCTGTTGAATACATTTCCATAGGGAAAATGGACGGAAAACAATGAGCTATCAAAAGCCCATGTAATATACATACATCAACATCAAGTATGAACATGATAGGGGTATTTTTCGTGTTATTGAATAAATATATTGAATTTCTTTAACTTTTTGTTCAAGTTCTTTGTTTATCTGGGCTACCACGTTAACCCTCACATGTATGTCTATTATGGCATGTGGTACCGTGGTATCGCATACTTGAAATGAAATGAAAATATATACTTTATTGTACCATACACACACACACACATATATAAATAGGGATATTCTTATATACATACTACATAATAAAATACACCTACGTAATATAAGGAACCTGTGACGAAATACTAAACTTGGCAGTTAAGTATTAAAAAAGGTTTTTAATAAGTTTTAAAATGATCCAAACCGTTTTGCCTTCTAATCTCACTAAGCTGAGTGTAGCTAAGGAAACATTGATGCTTGATACGAAACTGGTTCATTTTACTCTGGAGATATATTCTTAATACCAAAGAGTTTACCCAAAATGCTTACAATGTATTCAATTACTTCACTTTACGCCGGTTTCGTGTAAACGAGGAGTACCTCCCCAGCCGTGCCGGCTTAATTCGGCTACATACATGCATGCAGCGTGGCACTACCTCTTACAAAATATGCTCATGCCGTTTATATGTTCATAAACAGCTGTATTCTTATGTACTTCGGGTGATTTTAAACCTCAAGACCTAGACGTAGCGAATTTCAGCTTAATCCTGTGACGCGTTCCTGAGAAAATAGATCTTAATCGACATAAAGATGGACAACAAAGTGATCTTATGAGCGTCTCATTTTGCTTTTAGAGGTACAAGAACTTTACAATACATTTGAACTTTATTTAATCGCCATTTAATCAAGGCGAACAAACTTGTTTTTTACTACAAAAAATATCAAGAAAATGATATCACCACTTTACAATATTCACAACAATATTCGTTATATATCAGACAATATATGCCTGATATATTGAGGAGGCCTTATGTCCAGCACTAGCAGCACCACGTATTCTGGCTGCTGTTGTTGATGATGATGTATAGCAGGTTTACTCAAAGTGGGGTCCGTGGCGTATGTGACAGAGGCCCAGTTAACATTCTTGTGTACATACAGTGATTTTTAACATAATACTTATTACATACCTTTTTTTTCTTCTTTGTCCGCGGAGCTTTTAAACTCTGGAAAGGGGTCCGTGACTGTAAAAAGTTAAAGAAACCCTGATAAATACCAACCATAATTTAGAAATGTACTCATATAATTATATGTGTGTATATAAAAGTAACTGTACTCATCCATGCGCAGTGATAGAAACTCTACTGTATTTTTTTACTATCCGACTTTTCTAAACAAATTTGAATAAAAAAGAAATAGGACAGGAAAAGACTTGTGCACGTGTCCGGAAGAACCAATTCCAATTCAATCAAACTAAAACTATTCACGTGCCCTGACACAATATTAGATTTAAATATACATTTGTAGCTTTCCGTTTCCCATCGTTGTTTTATTATATACTAGCTTCCGCCGGCAGCTTTGCCCGCGTGGATTTCAGACTTAAAAATGGAGTTATTACACATATAAACCTTCCTCTTGAATCACTCTATCTATTTAAAAAACCATCAAAATTTGTTGCGTAATTTTAAAAATCTAAGCCGATAACGAAAAGCGACCTTGTTTTATACTATGTAGATATTGTTAAAAAAGTAGTCGGAGCCATTTCTTGACTAACGACGCAAACAAACTTGAGCATAATTGTTATGCAGCCATTTTTTTCTTCTTCCTTCCATCCATTCAAAATGTCGTAGGCTTTTTACGCTTCACTTGTATTGTTAGACGATCTAAATAAACTGTCGTAGGCATTAGACCAGTTACGCAGGATGCAGTACCGCGCTGCAGTAGTATAGCAGCAGGAATGTAACTTTCAAAAAAATTAAAAGGCCTTGAAAAATGGGCTAACAAAAGATTATGATCTTAAATTTTCTCATTTCTTATAAAACCTTAGGTAAAGTATTTTGCTTGTTGGGTTCCTATTTTGTACCAATTAATAATTTATAATCACTTGGAAACACTGAATGATGCACTTTGATATTTTATTATCGAAAATTTTATGATGAGATCTCTAGAGCTTTTAATATACTAATATATATTTTAAGAACGCCCGAAAAATAATAATTAAAAAATATTTTCAAAATTTAAACCTTGTGTGCCGTCCGAGTTTCTCCGCTTACCTATTGAGTGACTAGCGTGAAGGTGTGTTGTTATTGTTATATTTTAAACTTTTGAATGACTCTAAATAAAAACTTATAAAGCACATCTGCTCCTCTATTTATTACTTACACTGCCTCTCATAGGATCGTGTTTAAACCATGTATCTTATATTATAATGTGTATAATAGTACGCTATTAAAATTATAAAAGTACTCTTTTAAATTAAAAAAAAAAACTGGCAGCACTTATAGACGTTCGTCTAGGCTATACACATAGGTTCTTCATCAATCTAACTGCCATTTTATAGGGCCTGTCTAGACTCTGAGTAAGGAAACAAGATGCGAAGGTGTAGTAAACATTTCATGAGCTGAAGTTTTATGACATAGAAACACTTTCTTAGTAATTATCCGACACCCACTGCGGCCAATGTTACAACTGATATTTAAAGTTCCAAATTTTCCGAATGTATGAAAATAAAATGAAAAATATATTAATTATAAACGATCTAGTTGATGACTTGATGGACAGATTGTAGGCGTAATTGTACTTGAAAAAAAAATACTTAAAGTAAATTCAAACCATACGTATATACATACATATATCATGTACATAATATTTACATATTAACATAAAAATTTAAGGATTTTGATTTGAATATAGATTTTTATAAATTATACAAGCCTCAAACCACGGGATACAGCAATTAATACTTTGTTTTCTATCCACTGAACTGAATTACTTAAACGTAAGCGTAATGTAAGTATTTCTTACTTGCTATGAAGAGCACTAATGTATGTTTAGGGGTGAAATAATGGATAGATAGCATTAGCATCACAAATAACACTTGTTAGTGTGAAATTAATAGTAATGTTAATATAATAATGTCTGTGGACATATCACACTACGTTAGCCTAGCCCCGTGCACCTAGCACGGGGCTAGGCTAACAGCTAGGCACCGTAAGGAAATGTGTAACAAGTACTAGACAACGGAAATACATTAAAAATTTAATTTTATATGATTCAGATTTTTAGTATAGAAATACATATAATACATAGATAATCCATGACCTAGGCGGGATTCGAACCCGCGATCCCTGGCGCAACATGCTCCGCTTATCCAAGTCCTGTACCACTATGCCAGCCTGGTAGTTAAAACAAATAATTGTAAATATTTTGGACCACATGCAAGTATTTTCTTAGTAGTATTTCTTGATTGAACCAGTTTCACCAGTAGCACACTAACACGAGTACTTGGTCAATGGCTATATTTTGATTATGATTATTGTCGATTTAATAGCAACTTTGTGATTGGATTTTTCAATTTGTACCATTATGCCGGAATCAGGAAGTTTGTGGTGTTACAACCCCTTGTCTCAGATAGCACGTTTTGTTATCGGTTCTACAAGCACATACTTGTATACTATTATAATATCCCCTGCGCAGTTGGTCAGTCCCAATAGATATGGCCACCGTAGCTGACATTCGGATAGGAGGTCGTGTTGGTATATCCTACTAATATTATACCTAAATACGAAAGTTTGTATGTTTGTTTATTTGATTGTTACTCCTTCACGCAAAAACTGCTGTATTGATTTTCATGAAATTTGGCACACACATAGAGGGTAACTTGGATTAACACACAGGATAGTTTTTATCCCGACAACATGTTCCGATGGGATGCCATGGGATGATTTTATATTTTCCACGGGATCAAAATTTACGCGGGCGAAACTGCGGGACGCAGCTGGTGTTGATATAATTTTCTAAAAAAAATGTACTTCTTTAGTATATCTATATCTAATAAATCTATATATCGATATAAAGATTTGTGGTTGACAACATAGACAAACATCCATATGTAAAGGGGGACACCAACACGCCTATTTACCCTCGCTATGTTACCACTACGCCATCCGGTCGTCAAGTCACGTGATGATTAACGATTATGAAAATTGACTGTAATTGGGAGGACACGACATAACTGATGACCGTTAACGATGACATTTACATGGGAATCTCATATGGTATGGCCTTAGAGCCTCCACGAAGGTTGTTAATTGCGCGCCTATGTGCTATCGTATTTTCTAATATCTACGAGCATCGGTAGTTACTTATCATTAGGTAGATCGCTTACTTGCTGCAACAAAGATTTGTTTTAAACATCAAAAACAAAACTGCTAAGAATTTATTTTATTTAGTCAATGTCAAGTTATCAATTTCTTATTCTCGAAGGCGTGGCGTATGCATGAAAAATTAAAATCAGTGAAGCCGCTCAAGCCATGCCAGGGACGATGAGATATCGATATATACGTTCGTACATTGGCTCGTAAGACATTATCCCTGCATTAGGATAAAAAAGGCTTACACCATAGCTTATAGATCTTCAGTACGGTTTAAAATAAATAATTATAATTTAATGGAATGGAATGGAAGTTATAACTTCGCAAAGGATTGTTTTTGATTGATGAAATAGATTATTCTGTTATATCGTTTACAGTAAATAAATATATAGGTACCCTAAAATGTTATAAGTTTTAGGAAAAAAGGTTTTAGGACAACCCCTTAAGGGTAAAGCCTGTAAATCATGTTTTCTTCAATGCGAATTTATGAATCTAGAAGAAACTTACAGATAAAATATGTTCGCCATTATGTTATTGATACACTTAACTTAAAATAGGCAATTGAGAAAAAATACATTTTACGAGGTATTGTTATATTATACGTTAGTATTGAGGACGGGGCATCACAATAGAATCTCTGAATTAATATAAGTGCTCGTAACATAATAACTTATATTTCACTACAAACTAAAGGTACAAATGTAATCAATTGGAGGAAAATTACAATTCATTTTTCTCCCAGCGTTTGTTTAATAATTATAGCGATAATCATAAAATTATTGTACAGACTATTTTTATTATTTAATGAAAGGAAAAGGGAAAATAAAAGCAAAGAGAAGGTTTGGCCCTAGAGTTGCAGATTACGGTTGAAAAATCTAAATCTAAAGTACCGTAAGGACTTGTGTTACGAGTAGGTACTAGACAATGGAAGCATATTTAATGTTAAAAAAAATTAGATTTTTTTTATATATTTATGATTTTAGTTATAGAAATACATATAATACATAGATAAACATCCATGACCAAGGCGGGATTTAAGCCCGTGACTTCTGGCGCTCCATGCTCGGCTTGTCCGAGCCCTGTACCACTGCGCCAACCTGGACGTCAAATATTATGATAATTTGAATAGGTATATGTAATTACTGTGTTAGTGTAATGGCGTAAAAAATAAAAAGAAAGTATGTTCAGCTGTAGACGTGCCTTTTGAATTTTTTATATGAGTGTTTAAATTTTAAACTTAAACGCCTACGATACAGCGGCTAAGTTCTTCACTTATCCATAAATTATTAACAGTAAAAACGTGTGGACTTGCTTAGAGCTAAAATTAGAGCCTTTTCTATTCAAACGTAATTAATTTACCCGTCTTCATACAACAGGTGGTGTGCTATCAAGCGTATTCATAACCGGCGTGTTTCTATGAAGAGAGTTAAATGCATGAAGAGAAAACCAGATAATTGTGTGGGGATTATGATATGTGGCAATCTGTTCTCTCTTTCTACCCCATTAGAGAGCTGGCCTGAGGGTGTGTTGTTGTTCTGTTATAACTTTTTAAAAGGAGATCTAAAGAGGAGTAAAACTATATCACAATGACTCAAAAAGTTACATTACACAAACGATTCATACATACATCACTAGTAAAATTAAACAGAATATTTAAACAACATAATATTTAAAAAAAAAGATCAATAAATTATATGACAAGCATTAAATTATTATTATATTATTTATTATACTAACAGTTTATCTGTTTGGATAGTAATTATATTAATATATACAAAAAGAATTACTTAGTTTCAGAAAGCGTAATGGCATAATATGCTATCTCAAATTACATCGGGTTAACAAATTTTTCTTTAAAATGTTCTGCTATTAGGTACTTAGTAATAAAACATAGCAAAGTCGCCTTTTACTTTGACGCTAAAGCGTCAAAGTAATTTATAAGAAAATTTTCAGTGAGTTAGTTCTTTGATGGCGTTTAAAATGAAAAACCCTTTTAATAAAAATCTAAACGTATACTTTTTAAGGAATAATCGTGAAACTCAATCCTCAACAAATATGTTAACCTTATTCGTTTAAAAATAACGTGCATGGAAAAAACATACACGAAACAGTTCTAATGAACTTACTTACCCCTGACCATTTAGTATTTAAATTAACTGTAACTGTCGGGTATGGCAAAATAATATAAGCGTTAGTGTTGGACGTCGTGATGCCTTATTGTGTACCAGCCCTTATTTGACCCCTTTAATTAAATTGTTGTGCAAAGCATAAAGGTTGTCTGAGCTTCGTCGATTCTATTCGTTACGTGTTCCACGTATTAATTAGCTATCCTACGCACCAACGCTTTTGAGGATCATGCAATTAACTGACTAATCTTCTAAAAGAAAGTAATTTTTATTAAAAGAATTGAACTTACTTAGGTTAATATGTTCACTTATTCATGCACGAATTAATATATCGACTAGTTTAGGTGAGATTTATTATTTCAGATTGTAATCACAGCAAAACCACCAGTCACTTTTGTCGAATAGTTGATGAAAACTATTCGTTTATTTATTGATATAGTTGTATGATAAAATAAGAATTTTACTACCCAAACAATGCATTATGACTATATATAATTGAAAAAAAATATTTATCAATAATACAGTAAAATAATGTTATTTTAACTAAATAAAACAATTTCAAATAATGTCATTCCAATTGTTTATTCTGAATGGGATAACCTAAGCCCAAAGGGTCCGTTTTATGTTATGTGAATTGCAGTAAAGGCTGTTACCGCCGTTCAGTTGGTATGTTATAAATGAAACTTGCTCAGTACGAGATTAAATTAGTTAATCTCTTTATAAATTGGGTTATAAAATTTACTTTGCACACTAAGCATGGCAATCAACAGATTACAAATATCTAATGTAATGAACGGCACTGGTGATATCTTATATAAACATATAGGTATATTCAAGTTTCTAAGGTAATTATTTGAAGTACAAAAAATAACAAATAAATATCAATATGATATGTAATAAATGTACCTACTACGAACATCTGGAGAGCCGGTGACCCGAAATACAGGCTTCTAAAGCCTAGCTTGGGCACCAGTCTCTCGCAATATACCATCATAAATGTTATTATGTTCCTTATGTTACTTATATAATTATTGTAACTAAATGTGTATTGTGATGAGAAATAAATTCTTATATTAAAAAAAAAAAGAGTGTTTCAGTACAATTTACAAATATGCATCCTCATGATCTCTGAAGGGGTAGGCATAGAGAACAGAGTGCCACATGTCATGATGATATCTATATTTTTGTCTAGCTTCCACCACATTCATAACTGTCTTCATGCGAACGTTTTTTTTTAGGACTGTGCGTGATCAATTTAATTGTCACGTCAGTCACAGGTTGACGATTAGATGCATACAATGCGACCATAAGAAGTTTTGTGATTCCCAGCTTGATTCATACAGATAAAGATAGGGTCATCTATACACAAAAGAATATGAATGAGCAAAGAATAATACCCATCAATACAATTTTATCCCAAGAATTTAGGTAAATCCACTTAATTTCCTTAATTCTTGATCGTGATACTAATTATGGATTATTATTTGTGGCAAATGATGGACTTTTGACGTTCATTGAAATAGGTAACAACGATACGTCTTGAAGGTAGTTCCCTAAAGGGGTAGGTACAGCGATAAAATATGTAAAAAGAGTGTGACGATGATGATCATAACGGTAATAAAGACGCAGATGGTTGCTTAAATATAATGGAAGACCTTTGCACAAACTTTTGTATCTTCAAACAACTTGGGCATACACTGTGTACACCGAGCAAACTCTTGTAAACTTTAGTAGTAATTTTAAATGCATCTACTTGACTTTTTACCCCAGACCGTATCGTCACTGGAAGGGCAAAATTACCAAACCGATAAGTTGAGCAATTGAGTTATATGCATATTCAGAAACAAATTTAGTTATTTATTATTTATTTTCATGTACACAAAACTAATACTTTAAATTCTAATAAAGTAAATTACAATTTACTTAGTTCGTCTTTGTTAGATAAACTAATTTATTAGATAGACTATGTGAATTATAATTTACTTAGTTTATTGGACGGACTGATTCGTTAATTATCGAATCTGTCCTTGTGCTAGATGTTATGCACTTTAGCCTAATTGTATGGTAAATAAAACAAATCTTTTTTTTTAATTAAAGTTGAAATGGTTTTTTTTTTCAAAATGGATACGTGCCAATGAAATTGATTCTCATTCCTTATATTGTCGTTAAAAACCTTGACTTTATTTGGGATCTTCTATAATATATATTTCAAAAATGGTGCAACATCAATTACAAAAAAAATAATTGAATATTTTTTATTAATGTTGAATAAAAGTTATCAAATGACTGTAAAACTAGTTATTATACTAACTTCAATCATTGTTCTGAATCAATATTAAATTGTCTAAAATTTAGATGTTGGTTCAATCTGAATTTAGAAAATTTTGAATTTCATAATTCAAATTTCAACTTAGGAAGCCTTGTTAATAAACATAGATTAACTTTACTCCAAGTATTAAACTACAATCTGTCTAATTTGTTAATAATAAATACATAAACACTACGTATAAACATTAACGAATATGACAGATTCTACTTTAATTCTTAAAGTAAATTTAATCTATGTTTATTAATAAGGCTGTATGTTATCAAAATTTATC
>LUGF01025860.1:744487-756080 GCA_001625245.1 Calycopis cecrops
ATCATGTATTATGGATCAGTATGGATCGGCTGGAGCGCGTTGGAGCAGCCAGTCAGGATCGCAAAAGATTTCTGTTGGATCGACCTAGAACGATCCACGCTCCACGATCTTGGATCGCGGATCGCGGGATCGCCGATCCATTTTGGATCGTCCGGTGTGGATCCGGTTATAAACATTCCATAACTTGTATTCCTAATAGCACTATCACAGAAATTGAAATATAAATTCGTAAACAGAACAACGCTCAATATGGGCGTGTATAACTTAGCTTCCGTACATAATTGATAACGGAGCCAGTTTATTACATTACAACGGAAAAAGTTTTTATATAAATAATACATTATGTCTAACTTCTACGAGTTATTCAGAAAAGAATATACTTTTTTTAAAAACGGTGTAACAAATTATGATAATATTAAACATTGTGTAAATGTGTCTTAACTTTTAAGTCGTTAAGCGTTTCCAAATTTGACTACCATCTCTGCCTATGAAAGAGATAAACGTGTTTTTTGTCTTTGAAAAAAGTGTGGCTTACTCTTTGCTCCTAGTTATTGAAGTATAGAATCAACTAAGTAAAAGAGTAGCAAATTCAAAAAAACACCCGATAGGAGTGATTTTAAAGCTGGGAAAGTGAAACCTGCACATGATAATTTAAAAAGGCTTTTCACGCCTAATTAAATTCTGTTATACTTTGAGATCGAAATTCGCAAATTAATCTACTCGCTACTGGAAATTGCCAATTGTCAACGAACAATCGAATACATTAAATGTGAATTAATTTAAATATTACATTTTCTAGACGCATGAGGTCTGTGATTATTGATTTTAATTTTACAAGATGCAAAGGTCATAATATAAAATTATAAAATTTTCCCTTTTTGTTTTATAGAGAGAAAGAAGAATACATTTATCTTGTAAGTTTATCTACATTCTTATAACTTTATATATCTATATAATCTAGAATACTATGTTAGTCTTTTGAAGGAATATAAAATAATAACAAAATCAATTAAGATTTTTCCAGATGCTTTTCTTAGGCTACAAAAATATATAATAATAATATGTTAACAGAGTGTAGGAAAACTATGAAACTCTGACATAACTTATTGACTAGCTAAATGTATAGAAACATTAATATTACGTTCTCACGACTCTAGGCTTTTTTTTTATTGACATTTACTGTGGGTGTCTTCAGCCGTTATATTTTTTAGGGTCTCAGATCAGCAAGCAACAGGATCTCTCCAACGACAGGCTGGCCTCGGTGAAAAGACTACTACGACATCGGAACCGTACAATGTGTCAGGTTCTCATCCTGACCCCTGGCCCCAGTGCTCCAAACAAATATAACTTGTGAAATGTAAATATACATTCTAAAAGAATATTCTATTTCCGCTATAACATCAGCTCAGCGTCTGGGTCAACTAAAATATCTCAATCGATAGCACAGGCAATGCATTATTCAGTTATTCAACTAACTTTAGTTCTCTTATATAATGTAATGTGTTCTGTTAGTTCTTTTAAGAATAGATAGTCCAATGTAAGTCAGAACTCAGATCCCTTCGACGCTCCATAAACAGATGTATAGAAGTTCAGGCGTAGCCCCGTTTTTCTCCTCCGTTGGTCATCGAAAACTCATAGCTGTCATACTAGGTTGGTATCGTATGAGCGATAAGCATATCCTTGTTTTTGCCGGCCCAATTGCTGCAATGCAGGAAGGCACTTATTATTCCTAGTGATAAAAAGCAGTAGACAAGCGAGGATGGCAACCTCATTGCATTGGACTGTCATGAAGTTTGTGGGATTATTGTGATAATAATGGCCAACCTGTCCGTAGAGGTGACGTAGATTCTTTTTAAGAGGTTGAGTAGTCGTCAATGCTCTGTTGCTTAGTAAATCCGTGGCAGCTCAACAAAAACGGCGCAGTACTGGTTTCATTGGATATTCTTCACACGATGAAATGACGCCGCCACATGGAAACTCACCTACGACCATTGCATATGCGTATCCTCATAAAAAGAAATACCATATGAACTTGTACTTTTCTAGAGAGAACCGTGCATTTCATTACACAAAGTGTTGGTCCTGCAAGCATTGATGATTTACACATATTCTGAAGAAATGAATTTAAAAAGCTTATTAAAAGTCGGTAACGATCAATAGTAGATTGATGATGGTTGAACTACACGATGACCTTATACAATTTTTTAACTATAGTATTTTGATTGCCAATTCACATGCTTTTCTGAGAACCGCTTTGTGATATTTTCTGTATCCAATTCATCGAAACAAAGGTGAAATTCTATTAAATACAAAATTAGAAATGTAGTGTAAAAAACTAATTAGCTCAGGGTAAGTGTGGGTTGAATGCGGTTAGTCAGAGTGTGGGTAGTCAAGTCAGGTACATGAGGCAGAAAATTAAGACGTAGTAATAGGTAGTGCCACACTGCATGCGTGCAGCCGAATTAGGCCGACACGACCGAGAAGCTACTTCTCGCTTACAGGTTACCAGCGTAAAGTGACAGCTGGTGGTCCATGAAGAGGGGATGGGGACAGAGGACACTCTTATAGGTTTCCAGACTCATGGCTCCGATTGTCGCTGTATATTATAAAAAATCTAACGATTAATATATATGTAGCAAATATGTAGTTTAAATTCTGACTGTGGATTTTTATGGACGTCGGTAAAACTTGTTGCTTCATAGTTGAAATTCTTCCAGCTGGTGATGATGATGAAAATCAAGAAGAGTCACAAACCGTATAAACACAAATTCAGAAGCTACATCAAATATGTATTCTACAGTGCTGAATCTTACTTCAGTCAGTTTTATTTCAGTCTATAAAGTCGACACATTTTATTTGAAATGCGGTACATGTGAGACACTGCAGAGGATTTTATATTTGGTTTCGTCAATCGTGTTCCTGAGAGCCATTCAAAGTTCCATCACAATCTAAGATAAAATTAGCTACAACTTTAAAATAACGCATGAACCCTTTTAAAATTTCATTATACGAATGTAATATTTATTAATTAATGTAATATTAGACTAGCTTCCGCCCACAGCTTTGCCCGAGTGGATTTCGGACTTAAAAAATTGAATTATAATACACATAAACCATTGAATCACTCTGTCTATTAAATAAAACACATCGATATCTGTTGCGTAATGTTAAAGATCTAAGCATACAAACACACAGACGTAGGAAAGCGACTTTGTTTTATACTATGTAGTGATTTTCTACCAAATCAGTTATGGTTTACGTGAAAATATATGAAGTAATACTAAAAAATTTCATTTTAAACAACAACACACCAGTTCTCTAACGGGGTATACAGAGATTATATTAAAATTTCTGTTTATTTTGCTTACAGATCAGCTTATAAAATGTTTTTCATAGACCCATTACCCGTTGGTGTTTTTTCCAAGCTCTACATGAATTTTACATCACAAGGTCAGCGATACATAAAATATGAATAAAAACCCCTGCCTGTCACACCACGTGAAATATGCGACCAGGAGCTCCGAAAGTGTTTAGTAGCTTGTGGGTGAGCATACATTTATTATTCAGGACTATTTTTCCCATACACTTAATTTTATTTCAATATAACTTGTATGAGTTACTATGACATACACATATACAGATACATTTGCCATCGGCTGTAAAATGGTTATTTCTTTGTATTATATGGGGGCCAACGAGCAGTCAGGGATATTTTTAAGATTACTGATGTCCATAGACATCCGCATGAAGCGGAACACGTCCTGCATTTTCTTCCTTTATCCTCCGCTCTCCATGGGCCACCGGACACTTATACACCACATACAGCGTGGCACTATCTTTTACCAAATATACGTATATTGTGAGTCAAAGGGAGCCGGAAGGGCACCTACATTGTTCCGCCAACGCACTTTAATGTACTTTTACGTGAGCCCGTAACCCAATACGATTTTTTTTATCTATTCTACTACCCACGCTTAACACATACAACCTGGTTACACATCTGGTTGTACTGTGTTATGCGTGGGTAACCAAACCTACTACTCGATGGCTTCTACAGAATTGATCATTGCACGGTTCTTTGGAACACAGGAACAAATAAACATCAAAACAACATTCCAGAGATTACATATTATTATGAGTTAGTTAAAGGGAAGAATGGGAGAAGGATAAAGTTTCTACAAAATTATGTAGATATGTAGATACCGTAAAACGTGAATTTATGAATGAAACTTTACTAAATATGATTCGCAGCCGAAATCCTAAGCAAAGAAATAATAGTGTTAATATTTTAGCAAATTTAACCTTTATTCATCATTGTTCTGATAAAATAATGAAACTGAAAGAAGAAAACGGTACCATTTAAAATCTCTTTTAACATTATTTCTTTATATTTGAATGTCAGAAATACACTGAAACCTTTTACAAGGTTTTAATTTGTTAAGTTTCACTCACTTTAAACGATTCGAATGGCATCTGTCATGAAACATGATTCTTTTTACAACTTCTTTTTTCATTCATTTGTAATCATCCTTTTTGAAAATAGTAATTTAAAGGTATAACAAAATATTGCTAGAGATTTACAATTCTTTGACTTTTCTATTTTTTTGCAAAATATAATACTTGTACTATCTTGTGCCCGTACCCTTATAAGGCTGGAGACGCGTATACGCATTTTCCCGCGTCGCTTAAAATAATCGATGATGATTTTTGTGTATAATTTCAGGTAAGGTAATTATTTATAAGGAGATCGGCGAATAGCGATTAGCTAGAAGGTTAGGGGCGTGTTATGAAATTTGGCATGTTTAATAGTAGGTGGGTGAAGGATTACACGAATAGCACAGTGACATACATAATATGTAGGTGGGTGCTATGATATGAAACCAAACTTTTAATATTGAGCACGCAAGTCGCGTAAGGCCCCAGGCCCATTTATGTACGCGATCTAATAACACAACTTCGTTTCCGAAGAGACAAAATGAGTCACTCATGTATTATTTTATTTATTAGCGTGGGCGGTAGTAGCACTGTAGCATAATAGTAAATTAGCCGACGGTTCTGCTATCGCGTTTCGTGCGGTGTGTAAGTAGCCGGTGGCACATGGAGTGGGGAGGAGGAAGGAGGGGAACGCATCTGTAAAGCCTCTATGCGGAAGTCTATGGGCGTCGATAGTCATGAAAATGGCTCCGATTGCTCGTTTGCCCTTTCATCATCATTATCATCATCATCAGCTACAACATAGGCCTCCCCCATAGAACCTTTACTTATATTATAAAAAATTAAGAAATTAAACAAAAAAAAAATAAGTATGTATATATCTAAGTATTTATCTATATGTTTGTATTATATTGTAGTATTATTTAATTTAAAGCCAATTTTTTTTTAATTTATATTTAATTATTGTATACACCCAACACTGTTGTAAAGTAGCTGGTTCTCCTGTGTCAGGTCAGCTGGAAGAAATTTCTATTTGGAATAAGTTGCACCTCTGTATTATTAGTTTCTTTTTGTATTATTATTATTTACTATTTTCCTGTGTACATAATTATAAATAAATGAATAAAAAACAAAATAAATATCTTTCATTCAAAATAAAAAATTAAATTTACGTTTTTTAAAAGTGGAGTATTCGAGACATTGCTTTAATTTTACTTCAAAATTTTACAATATTTATAATTTACTAATTGGAACGTGATGATGATCATTCCCATGAAATCAAGAAAACAAAGCTTATCGTCTACTAAACAAAACAGTTGACGCCATTTTACTTATTCTGGATTAAGAGTTGTTTCAATTGTCGCTAAAAAGCTGCGAAAGTTTTCGTCGTTCAAGCTTTTGAACATTGGTGTGAGCTTATTTTCTTAAAACACGATTACCAGTGCGATTTGTATAACTCTTCTAATGTAATCTTGAATATAATTTTACCTCCTAAAATGTAAAATAAGTATTAACGAAAGGAAAAGCAATACAACTTAGTAATTCCCTCATAATCTATATTTATATAACTTATTGCGCGAAACAATTTTCTATATTTATTTGTTTTCTATATATAATTTAAATGTCTGTGACAATAATTAAGCTAGTGCTGGCAAATGAAGAAGGTTTATTGTTAGTAATTTATCTATTTTTACTTATCCTTTCCATCTATCGAATGAAATAAAACTCAATCGTTTTCGTAGCAGTGCTACGATTTCGTAGACAAAGAGCGTTTTATGTTATAGGATGGCAAACGAGCAGTCGGAGCCGTTCTCATGACTACCGATGCCCACAAACATCCGCATAGAGGCTACACAATGCGCTGCCCTCCTTTCTCCTCCCACCTCCATGGGCCAACGCTTACTTACACACCGCACGAAACGCGACAACACAGCTGTCACTTCACGCCGGTCTCGTGTAAGCGACCCTCCTCCTCGGTCGTGCCGGCCCAATTCGACTGCATGCAAGCACGCAGTGTGGCACTACCTCTTACTTATTATAAAATTCAATAGTTTTAAATTCCATTTTTCTAACGTGGTTGAAGAGAGAAGTAAAGGAAATTAATACGTCTATTTATCATCACCAAAGAACCAGAGAACGCTTCTTATTTGTCCCTTTACTGTAAAGAAATTGATTCAAAAAATAGAATGTCGCGGGTCTCGTAGCAGTGCTACCACGTCGTAGATATAGTGGTGATATTGTAACGTAGGATCAAATAATGACATTCTTACTTAGTAGAAGTAATGCAATGCTTCACTTCAACTGAGCTGAGTCAGCTTAACCGGAGATTCACTTATTGCTCATATAATGCAGCAGAAAAATTATAAACGTGTTATTTTCCAATTGGAGGACAATCATGTAACAAATCGAACGTCGTCAACGTGTGGCATAGATTGCCAAGATTAATGAGATCGAAATGGTCTATAATGCTTACAATTAGCCTAACTGTATCGTTAGTTACTATACAGTTTAGCTAATTAAATAATTATATATTAGCTATCCAAACGGTGATAAAAACCAGCTATAAAATACCAACTTTATAATTGAGAAATATTGTTTGCTTAAAATTTAATTCTGTCAGTCAGACAGGCAGTCCGTGAAACGTTATGAACGTTTACTATAACGTACTTGCAATATGTAGCTAATACGCTTCCATTCCTTTTCTGTCTGTCATTATTTAACGCTTAAGACACTCTTGGGTATAATTTTGCTGAAATTAGACTAATAACTAGGTTAATATTGAAAAATATAGCACAACAAAGTTGAACAAATTACCACCAAGTTCGTTACAGTGCGTAATTATTTGTGTGATGTCGAAAACATTACACAATTTATGCGGTAATAACTTAACATATTGTATATAAATTTAAAGGGTAATTACTTTAATGGCCGTAGATTAATAAGTTCCAGGATCGTTCAACTTACGTACATATTTACTTGACATTTTAAGAGTAAGAAAAGTAATTCATACGCAATAAAGTCCTTAATTATGTTCAGACGCTATTTATTATCCTACAGACCTATTTCTTTTATTCTACAGCATAAGAGGACAAACGAGCAGTCGGGAACTGTAATTTCCATATACTACTAGCGCTCATAGACCTCCAAATAATTGTTATGCAGATACGACATGAACTTTATATACTTTCGTGCTTAACAACATTAAGACGTAGGAAACGTTTTAGCACAGTTATAAAGAATCTAATTTCGTATAGAGTCGAAGATTAAGTGTAGATCAAACAAGGCAAATTGTAGATTTAAACGCTTCGACCTTCATGAATGAATCGTTATTTTTTATAGTTCATAAAAATGTTTTCATTTATCTGTTGTAACATAGGAGTTGGAAAACGTAGGAGTTTGTTTGTAGTGACTTGCCTCTTCGGGTTTTTTTTGACCTGCTGGGTAATACATTTATCCTTAAATCTTGGATGGAATGGAACGAATGAAATGGTAATGGACAGATTATACTAAGATGTCTCGGGTAAACACTTGGTTGGTACGCAATAAATACTTGTCGATCAAAAAGGTCTTTAGTCAGAAATCGACATCCAGGATCTTTCATTTGATGTTTACAGAAATAAGATAGACCTTTATTAGTAAATTAAGAGACTATAAATAATAGTAATGACCAAAATAGTAATTTGATGAAATCTATAGCAAATAATAAAGTGTAATAAAAATCTGAAATAGCTACAAATTTTCTTTTCCCTTTCACGGAGTAATAAAAGACACCTATATACTTAATGATCCTTTCTGACCTTCGCCAAAATTGTAAGAGATTTTTCTGGCGAAAAACGATTTACGATTTGTCGCCCACCTGTTTGTAGAATCATCGAATGAGTATGCATGATATAATTTAATATAGTGAAAGACCCTTTGTACGATATATATTGTAATAACACCGTATAATTTACAAGGGCAGGACTGCCAGCGCGTCTGAGTGGGATTCTATGAGGTATGTGGGACTCGCTGCTGAGTAGTATATCCACTAAAACGTTTTGTATTATTTATATTTAAATGTTTAATATTCATCGACTTCCATTATCGTTAATTGACAATGAACCTTAATAAATTCACGTTGAAATATAAACAATAAAATCAATACTCCGATACTGTCTGTAAATATTTAAATACCAATAATATCACAATCCATTACCCTGACTTTAATATTAATGTTTATTTTAATGAAATACGTAATCAAAATTACTTGTTACTTCGTATTCTTTATATATAAAAATGAATGTTTGTCTCTCTTGTCTCAAATACTACTGGATCAAAATATATGATAAAAATTGGTACATGTTTTTTTCTACGGGAATATTTGTATGATAATATGCTCATTGATGCCACTGCAGAGTAGCAACTTCTGCCCCGTTCAATCGATTGTTATAAAAGTTTGTATGAACAGGTATTTTTACACAGAGGAAACGAATATGACATGTTCATAGATGTAACTCGCCACCAGGTGGCGCTGCAGAGTAGCGACTTCTGTCCGGTTCAATCGATTGTCATAAAAATCATTATTATGATATATTTTTATTGTGTAATAAATTGGCGTAGCAACGCGCGCCGGGTATAGTCAGTTTAAAAAAAAATTCTATTTCTGTGCTTGTGGCTTATAGTATAAGAATAGGGCCTTAAGTGTGCTTAAACTGATCATCCAGATATTTTCAAGTGATCATAACTTGCGCGGTTATAACCGCAGGTCGCAGCTTGATTTCTGTACAAATATTTTCGTAATTTATGTCTATTAGGTGCGCTACGTATGCCCACACTTAATAGACACAAAATACTCATTTAATAAAAATTCCATAACGAGTGATTTCAAAATAGGTAAGAGCTCTAGTTAAGTACAAAGATCTCAACACTCCTATGGAAGATATATTCAGACATGCAGTACATTTAGAAAAAAATCTTTAATAATTTAACGGGGACTTATCTTTACCTGAGAATGCCCCATTAAAATCTGCGAATGTTTAATTACTGTTGTTGTGTACACACGATACTACTATAAAAGTAAGTTCTCGTGTTAGGTCAGCTGGACTCACAGCTCTACTTAATCATTTTTGTTTAATAAGTTTCCTGTTTACATAATGGTGGCGAGTAGACCAAACTATGACGTTTGAGCTATCGTCACTTCGGTGAGACCGGTCGTAAATCGATCTCGCCTCTCGATGTGCTGATGGGAGTTGGGGCTGAGGAGCGGATAGGCTAGAGAGATGGGTGTGAGGTTTTGTGAAGGGAACGGAAAACAGTCTGGAACTCACCTGATGTCTCCTTGGATGATCCCGGTGTCTCGCCGTGAATAGTAGCACACGCGGGGGGCACGCGGAATTCACTTATATCTCTAATTTAATTGTCCTTATATAACTAACACTTATACGAACACTATTGTCTTTATGGGCCCACAAGTAACACAAAACTATGTGCGGTTAAGAGCTGATGATTATAGCGAGAGATAAAATATTAGCTGCGCGCGTGCCGGTGAATTGCAACGTTGTCGACTGTGTGTTATATGACGTTGTCGGAGTGAATTGACCAATGGGCGCGTTTCGGTGGATAATTCTAGAAAGAATTATTGTCATCTCTCTCCCACTCATTGACTACAGAATTTCCGTCACGTTCTAGCGTGAACACATAAATTATTAAAGAAATAAATGTTTATGGTCGTTAATACAATTAAAGGCCGTGCACATACGTCGACATTTATTTCCAATTCCCCCAGTGGCATATTCTACTCTTTATTTTGGAGACATATAAATCTACATGTGCTCGAAAATCATTACCCTCTGTTCATTACATCTGTCACCGTCTGCACATGGTATAACATTAATACATGTGGTCGTGTGAATAACGGGTGTGGCTTAAAGTGACCGTGTCATGCATGCTTCCTGTAAAGCTTCTAAAGCATCGGGCTTGTAAAACAGTTAAATAAGTAAAGTAACAGCGATAAAATCCGTTAAAATTGTTTTATTGTACTGAGTAATATTCGCGTGAACTTAAGAAAACATTATGTTACAAAAGTATTTATCTGAACTTGTTTAGATATATACTTATACGTTTATGTTAATGTGTAACAATGAAGAAACTTTCGTATTTATTTGTTTCGACTCGACGAAACTTTGAAAAATATTACAAAATTTTATTGTACAAGTTAAAATACAGTTAGTTTATTCAGCGACGAAGGAAACTTGATGCGGACCTAAAAGTTTATGAATGCTTTGTTAAAAAGGAATGTTTATTACTCATTATTATAATTATACTGAAATACAGTTTTTATTACAGTTTCACAAACAAAATCACAGTTTGCGGTAACCCATTGGAGGGGATGTAGAAAAGAAATCATTACGTTGGCGTAGCAGTTTTGCGGATATTTATTGGTGTAGGAAGTCTTCAAAAGGCTCCGACAGCTTGTTTGCCCCCTATATACTAAAAATGCTATAGGTAAAATAAATTAATACCCAAAATATGCTGTATAATGGATGAAGCGATGATACAGAGTTAGATGAAAACTGAAAACCTTCAAATTGATCTAAGGCTGCACAAATTTTCAAATTTTTTGTAGTAAGGTGCAAACGAACAAGACAACAAGACAAAAAACAATACATCTTCAGTAACCATAATCATAATATCTTAGATATACCAAGAGAAGTGTCACTTTTCGTGTTGTTTGTGAGTAGCCGGTGGCCCAATGGAAGGGAAGAGGAAAGGCAACGCATCTGCATAACAATCATGTAGATATTCCTGGGCTTCGGTAGTGCTAGATCCGACTTCACGTTTCACCCTATAAAATATATAAAAAGAAACATTCCATAAAACACATTAATTATTCATGTTCTATGTAGATTGTAGAACATATTCGTTATACGAATAAATCAAAAAATATAAAGACAGCTCTTATTGGTAATAATTCAGGTCGAATTTCAAATAAAATCAATATTGTGTCTCATACATGTATCAATTTGCGTCCTCGGTGAGACATCATTCAACATTGTTGTGTTTACATTTTGAAATTCATTTATCGGATGACGGAACATCCGCCTGCTGGGGATGAAATTCGATATTCTTGTACATTTTGTGTTTTAGTCATAATATAGCGATGTCTTTGTTGTTTTTTTTT
>LUGF01025860.1:756789-778524 GCA_001625245.1 Calycopis cecrops
GGATTTGGTATTGTAACATATTAGAGAAGGTCGTACTTAAGAACACGAGCTCAAGACAAACTTTAACTAATAATGCTTACTAGCCGCAGGTAAGAAACTAGTATTTAGATTATGTATGTAATGAGAATTAATAAACAGAAGACTTTTATATAGGCTTGGCTAGAAAAAGAAGATTGTTAAGCAACGATAACTCATAAAAGTACAAAAGATGTGTACGGATGCGTACCTCGAGGTACTTTGTCATAACGGAAACTAGCGGTTACATCTAAAGCTCTCATTTTTCGCATCATTTGTGGTTTTTAATAGAGATTATTTTTGCGAAATTTTGTACAAATACTCAAAGGTAACCCAACAAGTTTCAAATTATTCCCCATGTTATTTAATTTAATATATTATTTTTAAAGTATGTATAAATAAATAAGTTTTATTTTTGTGTAATAGTGAAACTTACATAGTGTTAAATGATATAATAAAGGAAGTGTAATACTGCCTTTCGTTTTCCCCTGGGCGTAGTTCCATCTTAAGGCAGTACCACTCGTATATATTCGTGGGGCTTCTTCCTTGTTATTCAGTTATTGATAGAAAGACTCCTTTATACTCCTTATGTATTTATTACACTGTTAGTACATCATTAACATTATATCTATTATAGCCCTAGCTAATATATTATATACTTTCGTTACACGTTCATTTCATCTTGTATACTATATCCTATTAACTCAAGACCTCATGTCGGAATAATATATTTTTTTCATTGTCAAAAGAGACAATGTTCCAATTGTTCTATGTTTTTAAATTTTAAATTGATATGTTTTTAATAAAAAAACATATCAATTGCAGAGGCTTCATTTGTCATGAGCATGAAGATTCCTCTATGCTACAGAAGCATATAACGTCACTAATTATTATTTTTATAGTATAAGGGGGAATCAAGAGTAGACGCCAAAAGTTATAGGTTTTTAATTTCAATTACATTTACTGCTCGAATTGTTGGAAAATATGCTCAAGAATTATAATAAATAATTACTATACTACACAAAACTAATTATCACTAAAGATTGATACTACTCAAATTTACTTAACCTAAGTAAATAGTCTGCGATGAATACGACTAGCAGAAAATTGATTGTCTTGGGGTTCATTGGAAAAAACTTATGTCCAACAGTGAACCGATATAGGCGGAAAATGACGATGAAATAAACAAGGTTAATGTTAATTATTCATATGTGTTTACAGGATCCATTAAAGGTTTTGGAAGCGCACCGCAACGTTCAATATTGACATTTACTAACAAGTAACAAGCGACCGACACGGGCTTCATGAATATTAATTGTGAGACTATTTGTAATTGATGCGCGGTGTGTTAAAGCTTTTAAGTCAGTGATATACTGTAAGAGTATATCACTGTATACCTATACTTTAGTAAGAGGTAGTGCCACACTGCATGCTTGCATGCAGCCGAATTGGGCCGGCACGACCGGGGAGGTACCTCTCGCTTACTCGAGACCGGCGTGAAGTGACAGTTGTGCTGCCGCGTTTCGTGCGGTGTGTAAGTAGCCGGTGGCCCATGGAGGTGGGAGGAGAAAGGGGGGCAGCGCATTTGTATAGTCGCTATGCAGATGTCTATGGGCGTCGGTAGTCATAAAAATGGCTACAACTGCTCGTTTGCCCCCCTATACCATAAAAAAAAATACTGAATTACAACCAAAGTGCACCGGCACTACTGAGAAGGTACCTCTTGCTCATATAATAATATGATGTCGTATTTTGTTTTGTTTGTGATTTTCCTACGGACCTGCGGAAAGAAAAAAGGAAGGCAAGAAATACGTCTGGAACAACAAGAAACAGTATACAAAGTATCAATTATACTAACAATTACCGACGCGACGCGTCTTAACTAAACACATGTCTGAAAATTATTGATCAATTAATATACTTAACGACTAATAGTCTCATAATTTACGATAACATTTATTCTCATACTGTATTAAAATATGTGGATTTTTGTAGGAAGAGTTATTCCACAAATAGTGTGCACGAGACTTTATATATTTATATTGTATAAGATTATAAGTATCACAATATTTTCATATTTGATTGCTAACCTTAAATTAAGTAAATTTAAATTAGTAAGTATACTTTATATAGATAAAATAGAGTTTGGATATTTATCATATTTTATGCGAGAATTGCTTTTAATTTAGAATGTTATTGTATGTTTTTATCGTGTATCAATACACGATAAAAAATCTTAAAGCGCTTGTTAACTTTATTTAATTATAAGTACAAAGTAAAATTGGATCTTCATACGTTTTCTCAAAGTGTAATCTAGTCTTGCCGGTAGAAGTTTTAGTAAGGAATAAAAACTTGCGATGCTTCATGTTTCTGAGTACCTAGTAAATTGTCAGGTTGCCTCTATTGACATTTACATTTTCTCTTGTCTATTATATAAAATGAATGATGTGAAGAAGTTGTCCAGTTTTTGATTCCGTAATATAATATAACAAAATCAAAATTATTGCTGTTTTTTTTTTATTCAATTTTGCACTAAGAGAAAGGTTTGAAAATCTCGAAGATAAACAAATAAGACGCATGTGACAATCCGATTATACTGCTTTAATATTTTACTTGAATTACAAGAGTTGAAAACGAATTTCGAGAAAAATCTTAGATTCAGACCATACTAAAAGTACTTTATCGAGTATCGTAAGAAAAACAGTTCTAATTTTTCTATATTATTGTACCTAAAACATTCTTTATACGTTTAACTTGTGAAATACATTTTAAAATATGTAGTATTTCCATTATAACATCAGGTCAGCGTCTGGGTCAGTAAAAATATCTCAATCGATAGCGCGGGCAATGCATTATTCAGTTATTCAACTAAATTTTGTCGTCTATACTAATATTATAAAGTTGAAAAGTTTGTTTGTTTGGTCGAACGATCTAATCTGTGACTACTGGTCCGAATTGAAAAGAAAAGTTCTTTCATTGTTAGGTAATTCAATATTTCAAATTAAGGAAAGCTAAGGGCTATGTCATCACACTGTCGAGTACGCGAGTTATGGGGGTGATCTGCATGGCACTGCTAGTCAAATATGACGTAATTTCTGGTATTTTTTTTAATAATTGGATAAATGATAAATATAGACTTTTGGTGACTGTCAACGCCCTATAAGTATATGCAAAGATGTTGATGCTTTGGTCTGCTAAAAAAACATGTTTCAAGTTCCCCTTAAAATCTATAAATTCTGTATCAAAGAATTTATTCCCTTCGTACTATATAGATTACTTTACAATGTTGTTGTTTGTTGTTCTTATATGAATAACTTCAAGATTATTTCGCTGTTAGATGCTTCTGTTTCGGTTCTTTGATTATATATTGATAAACTTTACTTTGTAAAGACGGATATATATGATATGGATCTGACATCTAGTCAACGATGAAAGCTAATAAATAAATAAAATTAAATTCTAGTTTTCAACTATCGTCGACTAATATCATAAGTAATATTTCTAATTTTTTTATATTAAAATTGAAATATTTATTTTTGTACTCTGACTATACTTTTGATTATAGTTCATTTAAATACAAAGTTTATCAGCTTCTACCTTTTCGAAGTGATGAACATAGGTCTCATGATTTTCAAGCCATCTTCTATCTGCGCATCTTAAATAAAATGTTTGTCCTGTAATGCTTACTATGTTATTTCAACAATACCGATGTTGTGCAGGCAGTTTTTTTTTCGATTGGTTGCTACTATATAACTGTCATCGGATACCAGCTTCCTTCAGCAAGATATTTTCTTAAAAGAAAATTGACATAACAGGTCATTGAGTTATATGTACTACGTAAATTTGGTTTTCATAATAATGAAAACCATATGCCCGGCGGTTGCGTAAAGTCTTACTGCAAAAGCTTTTGTTATTAAGAGCTTTTAACGTGTAATTGCTACGAGTTACTTTGTTTCACCTTGTCCTTGTCCTTGTGTGTGTGTTAACGGCCACGCACGGTCTTGAGTCTCTGCAGTGACGTCACATCCGCATCCTGGTAAATATTATTTTGTTTAATTATTGTTATTGTTATTTAGTAATAAATGCTATAGTACTAGGGTAAATAGCGAATCAAGCCACTATTAAAAGTCGAGTTTGCCCAGTGTTGGGTTGATTTTAGGTTATACTCGCCAATCTAGAAGGCATTCTCGTCGTACTAAAAGTTTTATACTTTCATATTTGCGACATCGAGTTTTTCTTTGCTGGTTCTTTTCTCGATCAGTGCCTGAATTCAGAACCAGCAGTAGATTTTTGGTATAAAAATATTATAAATTTAATTTCTTTTTCTATTTAAAACTCTGATTTCCAAGATTTGTGTGTATTACATATGTGCAATTGTGCAAGTGATCAAGGGGTGCCCAATACATGATAACATCGCTGTGATTTATTTACATAAATCACACCGATTTTATCGCCTTTTATTCTACGGTGCCGTACTAAGAGCCATTTAGAGAAAATTCATACTTTTATCTTTTGTCGATTCTCTCAAATCGAAATGTTGACTTACTTTATCTGTTAAAGCGAAAGAAAAATGTTTTGGGCCTTATCTACAAAAAATCTATACCTGATGTTTTTAATATACCTACCTATGTAGGGAATAATTTTATACCTATTCGCCTTTTTTTCACCTTTAGTGCCTGGTGTTTCATTGAGATATTTTGATGATATAGAAGTTTCTTTAGGAGCGCTGCCCTCATTCTTGGATTCATTTTACCACGTGGCTCTATCCTCCGTACCCTTCTCTTTTGTAGTTTCAATATTGTAAAAAACTACATGCCCGATGACGGGGCCTCATGGCGACCTTCGCTTGATGAGCTGGAATGAGATGATATGGGTTAGGATCTGGGATGGGAAAACTGACGGACTCACCTTTTGTGCTGAATTACACCCGCGGAGACAGCGCATGTAGATAAGCGGAAGAATCTGAGCGGAACACTTGCACAAGCACTTATATAGTTTATATTGTTAGTCCATAAATTGAGCACAGCAATAGGGCAGAAGCATTTATATTACGATAGATAAGCACGAACAAAAATATTCCCTGCGCAGGAGATGTGTGATGTGTGCACGCGCTGATCGATCGGCGGCCGGCCGCTGACTCGCGGAATGATTCGTCCCACCCCTCTCGAGGTATGTCGAGAACTTCAGCGTAAAGTGAGGTGGAAGGTTGTTCCTCGATCACTCGGGACCGATTCTTTTGCAATACAGACATGTCTGTGTATTGATAAACTAATTTGCTATGAAGCTGTTAACATACTATTATAACAAATGTCCACCTACTTAGTATGAGATATATTATTGTGAGCCCCTGCGTAATCAACAAAAAGGTTTCTTGTGTAATCCACACCTGCACGGCATGAAAGATTGCCCCAATTTATAACCGACGTTTGTCCTTATATTTTTTTCAAATGTTAAGAGGCATATATCACGCGAGATAAACGTTAAATATAAATATTACTTAATATATTAAAAGTGTACTTGTAGAAACCGCACGCGCCTCATTACCAAAAAATTTTATGATGTCCAGTTGTTTCCACTTCATGTAACTCTTATCATATTGCAGTTCAAGCTGCTACCAACTTAAAATTTGGTCGTATGAAGATCCAAATTGAAGAAGACCGGCTTTCTTCTGCCGTCTTAGCGATGAAATATTCAATAAACTTTCATAGTGGTTATCTAGGATATTATATTGTTACCAGTGACCTACGTTACATAGTAAGTAATAAACAAATAGGCACAAAGATGAAACATTTATGTTTTTGTATGTATGTTTTCACCCAAGACCTACTGGACCGATTTTAAACTTTAGGGTTTAATAGGTTATATTACATTTTGAAATGAAAAGAAATCCATAATGAAAATGCATATATTATGTATATTAAAAATTAACAAAACCCAAAGAAATATGTTTATACTATTTTTTCCATTATTTATTAATAGGTTTTTTATATAAATTATTGGTAAAGATAGGCGTAAAGATAATAATAAATTGTGACTAAGAGGTATAAGTACCTATCCCCGGCCACGCTCGTTCGATTTCGCTGCACAATGGTAACTTACTAAAGGTCACATAAAATACCCTTTTCTAAATAGTACGTGGTGAAATTTATTTCCGTATTTGGGTTCTCCCGTCCGCAACTTGGCTAGTTCAAGTAATTCGTTTCGTGTAATGACAGGGCATCCGTAAGCGTAATCTGTGGTAATTCTAATTTATATTTATGAGCTTACCTAAAATAAAAAAAAAATATGATGTTCATTGCTGGAGGTGTGGTACAACATACAGGTTGTTATTATATTCTAAAAGTATATAAGGTATAAAATATATAATTATTCAACTATACATATAATAAAACTGTAGAAGATTGTTGTCTCTGTCTGTTGTGCGGCTTTCCCGCAAAAGCTGGATGTATTTTGATAAAACTGTTATATAGCTATAAACTAATCTGGCCATAAATACTGTTACAATTAAAAATAAAAAAATATTACATTTGAATTTGGAATCTGTAATTTTTATACAATTGTTGGTTGTAATTTCTCATTTTAGCCCTGATACTTTGTGCAATATATTGCGATATTAAAATGGATTAGCGTATTATATAGAACTGAGTCACTGTGATTGCATTACATAAAGTAGGTATAGAGCCAAATGTAATAATTAAATTTCTCCATACACTTGGTATTAGTCAAATGTTTCTGTACCGGGCTATTAATAGGTACAATGAGACTTCCTCTGTTTGAGACAGAGAAAGATCTGGGCGTCCACGTAATGTCAAAACAGTAAAATAAAGAATTCCAAGAAATCCTGTCCGAAAGTAAAAGATTTTATCTCGGAAAATAAGGATAGCACCTAGCGGTTCGCAAAAGTTTAGTTTACGGATGAGAAAATTTTTACAATTGAGCAACATCTTTACAAACAAAATGAGCGTATTTTTGCTCAAACCCCTAAGAAAGCTTATCAATTAGTCGACAGAGTGCAACGTGGGCATTATCCAACTTCAGTGATGGTTTGGTGGGCTGTTTAGTTATGAAGGAGTGACTGAACCATATTTTTGTGAAAAAGGTATCACAACAATGGCACTAGTGTATCAAGATACACACACATACACATATACTTTTGAGAAGGTTATTCCCCTAAATGACACCATGTTCAAGTCATGTGAAGCAAACGTCTCGGATTTCATCCGAGCTGAAGACACCATCGTCTAGTCCTGATCTTAATCCGCCGGATCATGATTTATGATCAGATTTAGAAAGTACATTTCTTTTTTTTTCACATAAAAAATGCTTTAAGGTACCGTCCAACCGGCTCAGGGTGTGCCGGAAGGGTGTGTCAGACTCGGCACAGGGCAGAGAGTACAGCTTGATCTAATCATAATGGTATATTCATCATGGATTATAAAAATTATGGTAATTTGGAGTCCCTAAAATAATCCAAGCGATTGTCAGTAAAGAATTTCCCCATGGAAAGAGTGCGTGCTTCTATTGATAATTGGCCTCAACGTTTAAAAGACTGTATTGCAGCCAATGGAGACTACTTCGAATAAGCTTTTTTATTTTTAATTGTTTTATATTTGTGTATTAAACTAACACACTGTAAAAGTAATATAATATTAAATGTTATTTGCAATTTAAAAAAAATGTTTTCTTTGTAACAGAACCTTTGGTTAGACTAGGTATAAAACTTAAAGGAGACTGACTGACTAACTGACTGACTGACACAGTGATCCATCAACGCAGAGCCCAAATCACTGGACGGATTGGGCTAAAATTTGGCATGCAGGTAAATGTTATGACGTGTGTTGTGCCTACGCATCCGCTGAGAAATATTTTGTAGGAATTCAACCCCGAAGAGGGTGCAATAGGGTGTTGAAGTTTACATGGATTTCTTAGATATTAAACGCGGGTGAAACTGCGGGGCACATATAAACGGTATAAAATAAGTATAAACAAAAAATCATATTAAAATATATTGAAATTTGAAGTGGCCTCGAAAGCTATTTTGAAAAATGGTTTCCCTTATAGCTATTATACGGATAAAAATAACACGCATTTACAAATTAATTTACAGTTACATTTCCTCACTGTAAGAAATAGTATTAATATTTTTTATTGCAAGAGCAATTTATTTGCCTCCAAAATATACCTAAATCTGGTTTACACGCAGTCGATTCAATAACTTAGTAAAGCTCCCCACGGGGCGTATATCCAATTCAATCCAATTGATAAATGACGAAGCGAAATTCCACTAGTCATCTACCTACATTTAGCCGCATAAATCTGTTGATACTCGTTCGTTTGGCTGATCGAATTACCAGTGATTTATTTGCACTTGTTTTACTCGGAATTATGAACATATGCGTATTTAATTTAGAATATAAATTGTTTTTACAAGTACATAAGTATAGAATATTAATAATTATGAGTATGATGTGACTTACTTGTTTTATAAATTTATAATATTGATATCAATTGAGATATATACTCAGTACATCGTACAAATAACTTGCTGGCCAGCGACGGAAGGGTACCTACGTATTTACATCAAATGGAAGGGTGACACATATTTAATTATGTAATTATATGCTATCAGCGAAACGACACAACGCAAAACCATTTTAAATAATGAACTAGTTGTATTATTGGCATACTATATGTTTCTATTGAACTCCTTTGTATTAACTAATTACAGTGGCGAAAAGGTGAAAGTTAAAAAAATAATAACATCGTAATCGAGCATGACCAAGCAAGCATAAATTAAAAATATGTAATTGAAATAATATTTCTTTCGAAATCGTCTTAATTTTAATACAAAATTTTAAAATATATTTGTTTTAGAAAATGGAACGTTAATGAGTATTTTTATGAAATCAAAAAAAAATGCTTATCATCTGCTGAACAAAAGATTAGGAGCACCTTTACTTCTTTTTTTTTTAATTTTTGTCGCTAAAAAGCTCTCTTCGTTGTCGTAATTAAAATTTTGAAATTTTCGTGAGCTTATAAGCGATAAACAACGCGATATGTGCAACTTGTTAGCTTGAAAAAAAAATGATTTAATGTGTAACATAAAGGAAGGAAAAGCAATACAACTTACTAATTCCCTCGTAATCTGTGTAACATATTGGACGTAATCAATTTTCTTTCTTCTTTGTCTACGACAATTATATTAATCTAGTTGCCGGTAAAGTGAGCAGGCTTTTTGTTCTTTTTGTATCTATTATTGAATGAATTATTGAGCTATTATTATTCGCTAATTCTAAAACTAAAATACTGTTTCAAAAAGTCAAATTATACAATACAATTACAGATGTAATATAAAAGTAATGTGTACAATGTTAAGAGAATCAATAAAATTAAATTTTGAGCAGCTCATAAATAAATCAGCTAGGAAAAAAATTTGAACATTATTTATTTATCATGACTGGCACTTACAATTTACTGATCAGAAAACTTAGTATTATTTTATTATATGCCTAGTCAGTCCTGCAAATCCCATTATTAGAAAGATAAACGTGTTTTATCCATTATTGATAAGGAATAATACGATGGTTCACCTATTCGTCACATATTACGCAATCGTGTTTCGAAATGATTAATCTTTTCTCAAATTATATAATAACATTCTCGTATCACAATGTTAGTTACCATACTCCTCCGATACGGCTAGACCAATTTTAATGAAATTATGTGTGCATATCGGGTAGGTCTGAGAATCAGTAATCAACTATTTTTCACCTCGATATTTCTGCGGGATGGAACTAACGCGGGTGCTAGCTAGTACTTGTATATAAAAATTCATCAATCATTTCACGGTGTTTGTTCGTGATAAACACCCAAACTACTTAAAACATAGGCTATATTTTATTTCGATTGGAGATATATTTTTTTGCCAAAGCAACGCGCTAATAGTAACTAAAGATTAACTTAGTATTTATTTCACGCATCGTGTTATAACGTAATTAAAACTTCACGTGAGATAATTGCACCTTACGTAGTTTGAAAAAGCTTAATTATGAATGCGGAATAGAAGTGTTCTTGATAGTGTAGCTCTGAGAATATGCAATTATGAGCAAATGTTCATGACATAGAAATACAGAGAAGTACGTTAGTTAATTACAAAGCACTACACACGACACTATGCCAGAACTAGTTATATTAAGGTTTTTATTATGATTACGAGAAAGGTTGTCATACATGCACGCATACACCATAATAATTCAATCCTAAGTCAATGAACGTTGATATACTGTGAACCAAATGATACTTTTTATAGTATAGGGGGGCAAACGAGTGATCGGAGTCATTTTCATGACTAATGACGTCTATAGACATCCGCATAGAATCTGTACGGATGCGCCCTCTTTCACCTCTTAACTCCATGTGCCACCGGCTACTTACACAACGCACGAAACGCGACAGCGCAGCTGTCACTGGACGCCGGTCTCGTGTAAGCGTGAGGTACCTCTCTGGTAGTGCCGGCCCAATTCGGCTGCATGCAAGCATGCAGTGTGGCACTGCCTCTTATAAATATGGCATAGTATCCTACAATACTCAAGTTTCACTATGGACGTGAGCTTTTAATTAAGTCATATTATGCTAAAAATATTTCAATTATTTGTGTCGATAAGATATTTTTATAAAACAATGTTTTCCTTGTACATCCTAACGTTCAGTTCAAGGCTTCACCTTGACAACGCCCTCGCTCCTATTACGTTCACCCCGCAAACATGATACAGACAAAATCCTCTACTAATTACGAGCTGCTGTATACTTTGTTTATTGACACGATTTTAATTTAGGATGCAAAACAACATTAAAACCGAGTCTTTAAAAATCAATATGTATTATAATTTAAAAGTGAAAATTAAAACTTTGTGTCCAAAGTTTTATATCAATTTAGACCCATGATACATGAGACTATAATTAAGGGACTAAATGCTATAAGACTACACAGTAATGACACTATAGTCAACAATACTTTCTAAAACTTCAAAGGCACATATTTTTATTTTATATGTTTATAGTGAAGGACACGAAATATATAAAAATTAAAAATTGTGTATGTCAACTCCGCTCAAATGAATATGATTCTCGAGTGTGAAATTCGCAAGAAATATACACAACATGAGCGCGAGAAATGGTCTTTATTTTCATAATTTTACTACACGTATATGTTCAATGTTCATACACTGCTTAAATTGTTTCTTAAAAATTAGTCTTCAACAAAATATATTTAAAACTCACATAAATAATATTATCGTTCGTATCGTAATAATGACTTAAGTTTGCACGTGAACAAATACAGAAAGCTCTAGGCATAATAAAATACTCCATCAGAAAAAACTCCCCACGAGGTCATAGAAATAAAATCAATTTAAAAAAACAGGTCTAGTGCGTGTCGGGCTACGCGCAATGTAGGGCTCCGCAGTTGCGTATGATAACTTTGAGTTCACACTCAATAAACATCAAAAAACGACCACATATAGGGCGATGGTAACTAAAGAAAGTTTACAAAAAACACTTTAACCAATTACTTAGCATGGGAAGTACTTGACCAGTAATTTGACCAGAATTGCCGGCGTTTTATTGTATCTATCAGAAACAAATAGAGCAGATAGTGTGGTGGCAGGTGAAGGCTCATGTAAATCGTGGGTGTAAAATTTCGATGTGGGTATCACACCTACGGATAGATATGGTGAGTTAATTTCAAAACTTTTAATATAACGCGGACAGGTCACGTAAGACCCCAGGGTATATACAAGCCATTAATAAGCGCGTACTTATATGACCGACCATGAATAAACTTCTCTTATCCCTATGTAGGTTTTTACAAAAATTATGGTTTAGACAAAGAACTATTATATTATAATGTTGTTTATACTCCGCGGTTTATGGTTAGCCATAGATTGCAGAGAGGGATCAATGTGACTGAACGAGCATCGATGTCTTGTGACAGCAGCCGGCTTCTCCCCGTTAGCTTAGGGGGTGGAGGACTAAAATATACATCATCTTGATAGATGATGCCTAAGTTAAATCAACTCTTATCTGTCATAATTGTTCTACTTCTACACAAGGATATTAGGCATATATATTATACATATGCAAGAATATCATGCATGTGTATGGGCGTTGATTTGATGGCTGTCTCGTGGTCTAGTCGAAAGCATATTAAAGCACAGTCTTGAGGTCGCGGATTTCAATCCATGGTCGGATCAAAAAGTTTTAAAGCGATTTTGTTTTATACTATGTAGTGATTACTTATGTTATTTTATAAATAATTTTTTGAAATTTTTTAATTTCTACTAATAACGGGAGTCAGATAGTTGGTAGTGTTATACTTTGTTGTAGTTTCTAAGTAAGAGTAGTAAATAAGTAAGTCTCTCCGGTCGTGTCGAATTTCTTTTCCATCGGAATAGATGAGTAAATAAAACCGAAGTAGCCGGAATAGGCTTGACATAATTATTTTCATCCGCGTTGATTAATATTGCAGATGTTAACTTCGCTTATTGGTTAAGGTATTATGTAATATAGTGCTGGTTAAGATACTTAAACAATTTCTTATGCAGTAAGTAAAGGATCTGAACCTTCACTGTGTTACGTTAAATGTGTGATTAAATGTCAACACATTACTTAAAAATAATTTATTCTAACATCATTTTACTTAAATTTCAATTGTTATTATGTGTATATTACTTTAGAACAACTTTTGACGCACTTAATTAGTTAGGAATAGTTAAGGAGGTAAGAATACTTAAGAAAGATTAAACCTTAAAGTTTAACCTTTAACTTAAACATTAAAACAAGTTCATTGGAGTGCGTAATTGTTTGTTTAATGTCAAAAACATTACACAGTTTACGAAGTAATAACATCAATTTTGATCGGCTGAACAACTGACCCGAATAGAAGAACATCAAATTAACAAGTACGCGTACCTTTTAACGTATATTGCTTTTTGTTGATTTCAATCTCACAAGATTGTTTAGTATATGTGTTGTCTATATTTAGTCATAGACTGTATACTGAATATTCATGACATAGATGATGCCTATGGTTAGGTACTGATGACAAGAGAGAGAGGGATGTTTGACATTACGATCATGACTTAGTGACAGCTACAAGCATATCATCGTAGGTAGAGAGCAGCGGGTTACCAGTAAACCAAAAAAAATCGGTTATCTGTAAAGTCGGTGTATAGTTGAACGAAGAAAATACTGATGAAATTTTAGCATTTTTGACGTGACAACGTTTTATAATTCGATTGAGCCGGCTGTACGCACGTCAAAAGCGGCGTTACCTCGCTCTGAGGCGTTCCATGTAAATATGGTGTCAATTGTTTATAGCAACGATAATTGCAGCGATAAAGGATGATGAATGATTCTTTCGATATTAATTATATTATGTTCAGTGATATATTGTCGAATATTCGTGCTTTCGTTATTAAAATAAATAGCATCGGTCCGCTAGTGCAGCGATTGTAGGTTATGCTATAATTGACAAATTAAAACAATAAGTTAACAGAACTATTTCACGATGAGTAAAAAAACGATGACTTCACTATTTAATCGAAACAATTATCGAGTTATAGTTTATATTATAGTTTATTTATATTAGTTAATTAACTATTAAACTAAACAAAATTGACATAATTCTATTTACGCGTATAAATAAATATAACTTGATCAATTTCATTGTGATTTCCAATTACCTCCTTCTCTATATACATACAAATCTATTAAACAAATGAAATTGAAATTTTCTTTTGAAAAATGCTACCATTTTTTCAGTATTTTCTTAAGACGTTGTCACGTTCAACTATCGTCAGTAAACCGACTTTACAAAAACTTTGCTCATTGCAATATTTTAGAATAGGTTTTTATATAAAACACTTCATTTGAACAATCGAACTGGAGTGACTTCTTTAGTGCATTTGTAGTAGTAGTAAAGAACTTTTTAAGATAAAATTCAGATCAGTATAAAGAAATAATTTTGCAAATAATTAAAAAATGCAGGACGTAATGTCGTACGCCGCTGAAATATTATGAAGTTTCTCATTTTGTATTTTAAGTAGCTCAAATTCATGGTTGTAAGTTGCTGTTCTATTGATTTTTCGTCGCTCGCAGTAAATTCATTATTTTTGACACTTAAAACATTAATTTACAGTCACTCGTTTAAATACTAAATTAAAATTAAAATTTCAGCAATAGTTTTCTGGTATATAACAAAAATGTAAATATTATGTTCATTTTAATTCACATCGGGAAATATACTTCATTCTTATATCCTATATCAAATGATTGAAATTATGTGAAAGTCGAAAGAAAATGGCAGATGGTTACGACGACACAATACAATAATATATTATTAAGATGATAATATCCACAAATTATTATGTTCTTAATGATCTGATATTCTGTCTCTTGACTGTTGAAAACTTTTATTAGTTTACTTAGCATTGCCCAGCAAAATTAAAAAAAAAATAATTAAATAACACCTTTATTTAAGAAAAGTTTTATCGCAAAGTAATAAAAAATCTTATTTCGTATAAAGCCGGAGATTAAGTGTAGATTCAAAAAAGCCCAAATTGTAGATTTAAACGCTTCGCTTAATGGCTAAATCGTTAATTTTTTACAGATCATAAAACTGTTTTCATTTCTGTAGGCGTTTAAGAACACGAATTGAAAAAAAACCATTTGTTATCGTCATGTCAAATATGATAATCATTGTATAATAGCTTGCTTCTTTTTTATACCCTTTCCTCAGTATGCGTATGCGGGCTAATACATCTATCCATGTATACTGAATAGTGTGTGCCATCGTGCGCCTATGAACACAATAAGTATGTCAATGTTATTGTTGAGCATATAGAAAGTAAGGCACCGGGGCAATTATTTTAGGCAAAAATTTTAATTCTACTTGTTGTATCTTGCTGCCTCGAGGTGTCACATTTTTGGTTTTTGGCTAGGGGCTCAGTGATAAACATGCAGTAATGGGGTGTGAAGGACTCGCATCTGTATTAAATCGCCACTAAAATGTTTGATATCCTATTTCCATTATACTGATTATCCTGACGTCACAAGAGTAGCAGCAGTGGAAGTAGAGTGGTGGACCAAGCCCGTTTAAATTCTATTCCCATTTATCAGTAGTTGGTAAACATCATTAACATCACCTTGAAATATAAACACGGTGAGTACCTGTTTCGGAGGGGCCTAAGGTAGCCTGATGCGATCTGCCACTCTTGTGGCGTAGAGGAGGACACGCCTGACCACACTCTCAAGGTGTGCCCTGCGTCTCAGCACCGCCGCGATCTGCAGACAGTGCTCGGAAGAGGGGACCTATCACTATCGAGTATCGTTCAGTCGATGCTCGAGAGTGACGAGGCCTGGGTGGCAGTGGCTTTTTTGCGAGGAGGTGATGTCATGCAAGGAAGCGGTGGAACGCTTCCGACAAGAAGCTGCGGGTGAAGGTTTCGAGCTAGGAACTCGCAGAAGGCGCTATTTACAGCGTCTTCTGCCATGAAAATAGGCGGCCGGTGTTCAAGGATGGGCACCTGACCCCATGAGGCTACCAAGTCGTCGGGGTTGCTCTAATAGCCGGAGAGACCCCTTTCGTGATGAAGACCGGTCCTTCAAAGGGAACCGGCCAGACGCTGGGGTATCCTCTTGCTGATAGATCCAGGATACCCCTCGCCACAGCGGCCGAGGGCTTTCGCAGGTTTTTTAGTCGGTAGGGGCACACTTCTTGTGCCGGGTCCGACACACCCTTCCGGCTCACCCAGGGCTGGTTGGAAGGTGCATAAATGCATTTTACCTGCGTCAAAAAAAATCATTGTATAATAGCTTGCTTCTTTGATTTTTTATACCCTTTCCTTGGTATGGGCTAATACATCTATCCATCTCTACTAAATAGTGTGTGCCATCGTGCGCCTTTGAACACAATAAGAATGTCAATGTTGTTGTTGGTCATATAGAAAGTAAGGCGCCGGGGCACTTATTTTCTGGCAGAAATTGGCATCTTACTTGTTGTATCTTGCAGCCTTGAGGTGCTACATTTTTCGGTTTTGGCTTGCAGTGATAAACATGCAGTAATGGGGTGTGACGGACTCGCATCTGTATTAAATCGCCACTAAAATATATATACAACTTACAAACATACTGATTATCCTGGCGTCACAAGAGTAGCAGCGCGTGCAGCGGTGGGAAAGAGTGGTGGACCAAGCCCGTTTAAATTCTATTCGACAAAGCACTCGTATAATTATGATAGAACTTCACAGGTTCGTTTAATCATTAATTATAATCAATACTGTGTGTAAATATTTGAATACCGACTACGTCTAATAACAAACCTTTGACCTTTCTATTAAAATGTTAACGACTTTTTCAAGAAAAGACATAATAAAAGTTCCTTGTTGTTTCATATTTTGAAATAAAAATGTTGTGTCATTAAAATATTGGTATAAGTACAACAAAGGCCCTGAACATGACACTCTTGCTTTGCTCACGTCTATCTTTATGAGGTCATTACTATTTATACATTTATAAACTACTAGCTTCGTGCCACGGTTTTAGGAATTTTTAGTATGACATTTTTTGTATTGTCGTAGGTCATACTTACATAATATGAGAAAAAAGGTTCAAGGATTTTTTTGTGAGAATATTGTATGAAACGGAAAAAGTGAGTACAATATAAAGGCGTTAAGAAATTGTACCAATTAATTGAGATTTTTAGGTTAGTATATATATGTTGAGTTATAATGCTTTGAGCGTGTAAAATATATATGGTATTCAATATGTATTTCTAAATAATAGTCAAAAGTGAGTAATTTTTTTAAACAGTGCTTAAGAGGTGGAAATCATAGCCAAAGTCAAAACTTCCAGTTGCAGTTATGGGTCAGAGAAGTGGGGTAGAGTAGGTAAGTAGTATTGTGGGATAGAGTAGCGTTTAAATTGTTTTAAGCTTTCACGATTTGTATTCATGTCACGAGTAGACTACTCGTGACCACGGCCGTTGCATTGCGACCGAAACGTCGAGAATCGAGGTAAATACTTCGATTTTATAACGCGATTAAGTCCCGTTTACAGTACACAAACAGAGTAGCGTTTGTAGAAGTTTTAATACAAAGACTAGATGCAGAACATTTTTGAAAATCTCAACGCGATATTGCATTATGGAAGACAACAAGTCGATGTTTAAGTAACGTAAGCACTGACGTGAGGTTTGACATACCAGCATAGCTTCAAAATCAAAAATTTATATGTTGATTAAAAACGACAGCATCCGCAGTGACCGGTGATTTAGTCGTTTTTAGAAGCTGAATGCAGCGACTAGACGCCGAGAGCGCACACTTCAAGACGCCAGAAGCGACGACTTAGTACTCTTAATACAGTCATGAGATTTCGATACAGTAGCAAGACTTTGCACGACTCTACTGCGACCGATCGCAGAGAGCCGCTAAGTCGAGAAGGAAAATCGATGCAGTCGCAAAATAGCCGGTCGCCGCGTCTAAGTCTGGTTTGTGGTGTCGTCGTAAATAAACGTTTATCGATTGTTGATAGTTTTGAGTACATACGTGCTTGCTTTAGCTTGGCTGCAATACAGAACTTTATAATAAATAAGTGTGCACTGTTCTTATAAGCTGGTTATTCTAATAGCAGTCTGTTAATAGATAAATGTTAGAAAAGTATTTTTCTGAACAAGTACTTTAATGTAAATGTGAAACAATGAAGAAACTTTCAAGCTTATTTGTTGTAGCGAAAATTGTTTTAACTTTCGACGTAGAGAATATTACTAAGTTTTATTGAAGTCAAAATCCAGTTAGTTTATTCAGCATCGAACGAAACTTGATGCGGACCTAAAAGTTCATAAATGCTTTGTTAAAACGGAATCTTTTTTGCGTCTTATTAAAATTCTACTAAAAGAATGTTTCGCTTCTATAATACCGACGGAAAATAGACTGCAATGTTGTTGTGTTTCAAGTGGTTTCCGATGACCCATTGGAGGAATTAGAAAAAGAGAGCAATACGGCTGCGTAATAATTATGCGGAAATCTATTCGTAGCGATAAAATTAAAAAGACTACACGTTTCGCCCTCTATACTATAAAAAATTATACTTAGAATACATTATTACCCAAAATATGCAGTAAAATGGATTAAGGGATGATACAGTTTTAAGTGAAAACTTGAGTAAAACTTAAAACCATCAAACTGACCTGGAGGTCACACTTGTAGCAGTGTTCGTAGCACTGCGTAGCACACGCTCGTAGCACCACGTAGCGCGGAGTAGCTATACAATAAGTCAGCGTAGAGCCCAATAGTTTTCTATTTATTAATAACATTAAACTAAAACAACTTAGAAACAGTTGGGTTTTAGTGAAAAAAGATTTTAATGAAGAATCAAATCCTCTGCCCTCCCGATGTAGTAGAGTAAATACGATATATTATTAACATTGTCATATTAGTAAAAGGTGCTATATGCATGCATGCAACCAAATGGGGCCGGCACGACAGGAAAGGTAACTCTCGTGTAAGTAGCCGATGGCCCATGGAGTATGGACGAGGAAGGAGTGAATAACATCTGTATAGACTTTATGTGGATGTCTAAAGACGTCGCACGTCGATAGCTATGAAAAAAGTAGTATTTGAAGTGAAAAAATAGTAAGATTTTGTATATAACAGTTTTTACAAATGTACCTGGGATATAAAAAGATAACTCTCGCGCTTAGTGCGGTTTGTGCAGACAACGCATCTGCGAAACAATCATAAGGATGGCCCTGGTAATTGATAGTAGTGGATCAGACTACAAGATGGCCCTATTATGCTTTTTAAAAAAATACACTACATAAAACATAATTTATATATTTTGATCTACATAAAATAAATTTCGTAACGTTACCGTCGAACTTCGATAAAACGAATGATGTTTCAAATGTAGATTTCATACGCATATCAATGTGTACATTGATGAATTGATTACTCAAAATTGAGACGCATTCGGGGCTACTCACGACTAATTTTAATAAACCATTTGTTTGTCGCTAACGAAACTTTCGCGTTTATTCAACTGATTTATTAGTAATGTAATACCAATGCAACCTATTTGAATAAATTTTCATGGCAAATAGTATAAAATACTTTAGTACATAGTAGTGGTTTTTCAAAAGCATATTATAGTATTTTTTTTTTATCTTTCTGCATATAATATACGGCAGATGCTCTTCAAATTGAGACCATAACCAATATTTGTCAGTAACTATCATCCCGTAATTGCTGGAAAAAAACAAATTAGGCTATTAACATATAAGATGACGTCATTGTTTCTGCATCGATCCACGCGAACACGTACATTATGACGTAATCGGCACATGCACGGCTTACTCGAATTAGTTCTCACGAAGCTTAACTCGACGTTGCTCTTTAGATACACGGAAACGATTTAATTTAGGAGAAATAATGAGCAGAAAGCCATTTATGTTCACATATTTTGATAAAAAGGATGAAAAATAACATAAAAATTACCTACTTGTCTGTTTGTGATTTTCAAAACTTAGAAACTCGTGATTATTTTATATAACGGTATTGTAACGGTAACTATTATACTGAAGGCTCTTGCTAATGCTGACATGGGTACAAGAAAACTGTTAAGCAATTATAACTCACTAGTAGGCCAGCGAAGATCGATGTTCGATCCAAGTGAAACTTTTTGTTATTAAAAACTAAACATCATCCCCCTTATTAATAAACATAGAATAGCTCTATCCAAGGAATAACCTAGTAATAAACTGACATCTGTCAAATTCCATAATAAAAAACAAATAAAAAGTATGGAATTTGACAGATGTCAGTTTATTACTAGGTTATTACTTGGATATAGTTATTCCGTGTTTATTAATAAGGGGGCATATGACATGTTGTGATATTGTAACTAAGGTAAACAATTTATGCAGAATTTTCACAAGCAACTTAAAACTTCATCAATAATTACGTATCTCTTATATATCAATGAGTCAAATGCATTTTAGTGTGTGTAAAGTTTATAAACATTATTTTTAAATAAAATAGCGCACTTCTATTACACGTAGACTATAATATGTGTGCCAAATTTCATACTCCTCCGTCCGCGAAATTTTCCTAAAAATGTTCCTAAAGTTTTTGCTTCACGTATTTATATATAGATAAAAGTATGGCAAATGTATGTATGTATATACTTTATAAGTAGTTTCTCCAACGCAAGCACTTTTTAAATTAGGGTACTCACTCGTGTAGTTTGCGGTATGTTTATGACCAACATAATTGAATGCTTGAGATATGACTCGAGCATGCAAGGCAATATTATTCACAGTACATTTTCAAGTCAAATTTAAAATAGTACACTACTTTTTACTTGACTGCATCAGAAAGAGAGTAATATTTTACTAGTATATGAAATGGAATGAAATGAAAAGGAAGTGAAGATCTTTTTATTCAAAACAGAATTGTACAAATCACTTTTTGAACGTCAACAATTAAAAGTATAACCGGTTAAACCCTCGCCCTGTTCTGAGAAGAACCGGCCAATGAAACTCAGCTTCATGAAGAAGTATCTATACATATAAAAATTCAAATACATTATCATATTATATAAGATATTCAATCCACTATTTTAATTTAAATAATATGTTCAAAATACTTCTCTACAATTCTTGTTCTACTTCACTAATATTTTTATGACGTTACCACTTAACTCTGTACGTAATAATAATAACCTAATAATATATATTTTGCTAAAGTTTGAATACTAGGATGGATGGATGTGTGAATCTCTGTTATTCCATTACGCCAAAACTAATGATCGGATTAGAAACATCGTAATATTGTATATTAAGTAGCATAATACACCCAAGAAAGACACAGTCTGCCGTCTGAAACAATTTGAGTAATTGTAATAATAGAGATGGTCGCCACAATAAAAACTTCGACCAAGTCGACATTATTATTATTATTGTAAAAACGTGAAAATCAATGCATCTTTATCTAAGTTTGTATTCGTGGGTAAGAATTGTCGTCATAAGTATAAAGATCTATTAAAATCACCTCTTTTATTTTATACGCTTAGTTTATGCCTCTGCTTTGAGATAGTTGTGTGTCACAATTAGAGCTAATAAATTAGCTCAGACTATATTTCGATACTATATATTTGATAATGATATATTTAATAAAGCCAGTAGGTGTTTCCGACTTTAAAAACAAGTTTAGATTTCTATTGAAAATAGAATAATTTATCTACTTTATAAGTATTTGTACCCGTAGAAATCCGTACCCACATTAAAGTGCTGTATCACCTTTTTAGTTGATTTACGCAACAAAATGTTCAAACAAATTTTGCTTTCGTTTTATTATCAAAGTGCATAGGGATCTCCCGTAAGTGCTTCTTTAGTGCGCATGCAAATGTACCGTGAGTACGTGAAAATATACTTTTGAAAATTTTAACAGCATGTCAGATATGTTGACTGAACTAAAGAATGCACTTTGACGTTAAGCATTGAGTATATCTTATCTTATTCTTATTAATATTATAAATGTGAAAGTTTGTCTGTTTGTTTGTTTGTTTGTTTGTTACTTCTTCACGTAAAAACTGCTGAACCGATTTTCATGAAATTTTAAACACACATAGAGGGTAACTTGGATTAACACATAGGATAGTTTTTAT